>JAXGGA010018078.1:0-22860 GCA_038373865.1 Uloborus plumipes | reverse complement strand
TCTACGTCAAATTCAATGATTTTTCACTACGTAACAGTATCAGATCATCAGAAATTGAGCAAGTGTTATTTTGTGTCTATAGCTTTAATGGGCTGATAGCGTGGTACAAAAATATCAATTACCTTTCGCATTACTAGCCCCACAGCCACATTGTATGAAATGACAGCTATTCATTTGTTTAGTTTACAAAATAAATACATAAACATTTTATTTCGATGAAAGAACCCATAAGAATAAAAATATACAAATATACATCATACATAAATCATACTCACATAGAAGCTCTATTGTTTTATATATGTTAATAAATATAGTATACTTAAATTGATTCTAGTTTATTGAGAATGTGACTAAATAATTTATTTAAAAAAAATAGGTAGACTTTAAATTTTTATCCAAATGATTTCTTAGATTTAAATTAGAATTATAATTACTGATACTGATCTTAAGTCACCAAACCCTACCGAGAAATAAGAAATAATAAGTTACGTTTAATTTAGCGATATGTTTTTCCAGTTATTGCTAGAAATACAATTTAACATTAGGTTTTAAAAAAATAAAAATTCTGGAAAGCTTTGAGGCGAACAAATCGATCAAATCTGAATAATCGATTTCCTTTGTCAAACTACTTTCTATTGAAAGTATAGCCAAGGAATTTAATCGTGTTTGACATAGTACTGCGCAAACAAAAAAAAAAAGTCTTCACTTTGCATGGAAGAAGTGCCGCCCCCCAATCGTGCCGCCCTGGGCTATAGCCCATTAAGCCCATACGTAAATACGCCACTGCATACATCTCTTTGTTTCTCATCCCCTCTATCCTCGTTAGCTTTTGTGCTACATTTGCCTAACTGTAAGAGCTCTTTCTTTACGTAAGTTTCTTGTTTTATTTCTAGGTTCGGACATAGAGCAGGACTTGCAGGACTTTGTGCGGCGACTGACTCAGCAGCAGATGCAAACGACACAGAACTTGATGCTGCCGCGACTTCATTTGCCAATGATGGGCCTCGGCGAGGAAGGGATGCCTTTTCAAGTGCCCTTCTCTGGTGGGGCCCGGAGTTTCGCAAGTTCTTCCATAAAGAGGCCCGAAGGCATGGGACAGGCTGAGGCTGTGGCTTATGCATCAGTTAAGGATGTTGAAAGAGAGGAACATCTTGCTGATAGTGGTACGAGTTTTTCTCTTTCCTGCAATGTAAAGTTTGAAAAAAGAAAAAAAAAAAAACTTTTTTTTCATGTCCTGCAGTGGCGTAGAGGTGACTTTTTTTCGGAGGATTTCGCTAATGAATATGTTTATGGATATTTTTAATACTGAGAAATTGTTTATTTGCAATTTATTACTATGGAAGGAAAATAGATATACCTGAAATTACTTGTCCCACAACGCAATTTACGATAGTAGCAAGGACGGATCGGTGGATCCCTCGGTAATTTGTCGAAAGTGAGGTCATGAAAACGCAGTTTAAATCAATTTTTGAAAGTATTTAGAAATAAAGGTTTCAGGATTTGGGTTTCGTTCCGATTTTTTTTTCTAAACCGAAAGGAATTTTAGGTATCTTTGGCGACGTTAGAGGGTTATCCGTCTCCTCAGAAATTTTCCGGATTTGAAGTTTGAGAAACGCAAGTTGTAGCTATCTTAATTGGATGGTGTTATGCAAAAAGGAGTTAACCCACAAAACATAAAAAAATGAGTTATCCAACTGTGATGGTAAAATATGTTGCTTTCTACATTAAGCAAAAATATTTAAGCCCTATCAGCATTTCATGGTAACATATCATTGGTATATTGATATAGAGCTCCATGCTTTTTGCCAGAGTTTGTTGACTTTAAAGCCCACTATCTCAAAATCAGGTTTTTGTGGGTTAACTCCTTTTTGCATAACACCATCCAATTGACGTTATGAGAATGGAGTAGGTTTAATGGTCCAGATATTTTTCAACAATAAAATCTTAAGTACGCCAGTGAAGTTGAACTTTTGTGACACTAGAAGAGGAGGAAGGAGTCAGTGATCTCCTTTGGAAAATTTTCGAAATTGAAGTCATTTAAAACTTAAATTTTAGATTTTTAAGCTGTCCTATGAAATTTTTCCGACATTGAAGTTTTAAAATCGCAACTTTACACTTTGTGTGGTATAGATTGAGGAAGGGATGATCGGGGTTCGGAGATCCGTAATGAAATCCTCTTTTAAATTGAAGTCAATTTTGGGTTAACTTCAAGAGAAAAGGGAACGAGAACTCGAAAATTTCTGAAAACATTTTTAATTTTTTAAACTACATTGGATGACATTAAGGTGGAGGATGAGCAGTCTTTCACCCAAATATTTTTTTATTTCAAATTTTAAGAACGCAATTTTAGGTTACCTTTGAAAACGCTGTATAAAGGGGGGGATGGTTCGTTGTATTGATATTCGTTGTAACGGGATTTCATATTTAACTTAGTAACGGATTTACTGGTCTGAGGCCCCATCGCAATGCACTTTTAGGGGCCTCTGGTGTGGCACAGAACTATGCAAAACATTTACAATGTTCGTTTTTAAATTTCTTTCGAGACTTCTATTACGGTGGGGTCCCTCGCAATTGCGACATGGTAAATCCGTCACGAATTTACGAATTTCACTGCATTTTTTTCTACTTTAGTTCTGTTGCTATATGTTCTTGAAATTTAAATATTATATTCCTACTTTTTCCCCATTTCAAATGATATCTGTTTTTTCATACTTTCAATCAAGATGTGTCAGATAAAAGTTCAAGTACAGTTCAAGCATTTTACAAAAAGTCTCCTACTCCAGTTGAAAGTTCGGCAGATTCTTCAGTAAGTTCAAGTACAAAATCTGGCCCATTCACGCTGAAACATCAACAGGTGGAAAATGTCATCAGAGCTGATGATGATTCTTTGAGTGATGTGTATTTTGTTGGTAAGTATCTTGTGTCACTTGCACTTGTTCTTTTTCTGTTTTCTTCAATCAGGAGTTAAACTTAATCTTTACAATCCCCCGTTCACTTCCATAAAGCAAGATTTGTTAAGCAGAATTGTTCATCCCTCAAGAGCGGTGGCACAACTCCTTAAGTCTTTAAGAAGTCCTTACCTTTTTTGGTTAATTGAAAAACTGACCATTATGTTTGAAAACTTTTTTTTTTTTTGTTTTAATTTTCCATTACTTTTTAAACTTTCTAGTTGTAAGAACAGCACTACAGCTTTCGAAAGCAATTTTGAATGAATTAAACTCGTATTTCACTTAAGATTAATTCTCTCACTCATATTTTTTTCGTGTACAAAAAGTAGGGATGCACCGATAAGCAAATTGGCCAATTACCGATTAATCGGCTGTTCATGATCGGCCGATTGATCGGCTTGGCCAATTAATGATCATGATTATTTTTAATACTATCAATTTCACCATCACTTCTTTTTCTTTTACAATTTCGATTTTAGAATTGGTATTAACTTATTTCTGAGAGACTATTTATTTTTTTCCTCAACTTTTTAAAAATAATTTCAAAACTTCATCCAATTTCTTTCAACTAATGTTCATAAGTTCATATTATTGTTAACTAGACATGAAAATTAAAATTAAAAACTCTCTGTGCTCTGGTCAGCACCCGCTAATTTAAGAGCATTTTTAATTTCTGTCAGTAAATTTAGTCACCATAGTTTCTTATTGAAGGTATGATTTGAAAAATATTTTTCCGCCGATTAATCGGCGAAATTTGGCCGATTAATCGGTGCATCCCTAAGATAGGAATAATTATTATGATTTTTCATGGGAGAGTTCTAATATTCAAGTAGAATTTTCTTTATTTCTGCCTAGTATAAACAAAAATCCTTGTTTTGGAAAAGTGCCGAACTTTTGTTTAGCTGAAAAGTGCCTTACCCTGCTTGAAATGTCAATCCTTTTGCATCCTATAACTAAATCACATATTTTGAAAGTAAGAAGTAATTTTGCCCTGTACTACTTTAAAATAACTTCTTTTATTTGCTATTTCAATAATTGTTTTACTTTTTTTTCCCTTGATTTTAGCTTTTATTAGATTATTATTAGGTATTTTATTTTTGGAAGTCTTAGTTTTTTAATAAATTTTCGAAATAAAATCCTTCTATTCTCCAAAACAGATAAAAGATCTTACCTCTCCCCTTTTATTTGAACTTGATTCTGATGTCTTCTATCGTGCTAAAATCTAAAGAGCAGTTAATATACTTTTCTTTTAAAGAAATGCAGAGGAGGAAATGACAAATTAGCAAATTCTTTCAGCTCAGAAGTGTTTAGAGGAAGTCAATCAGTGATTATCAAACGCAATTCAATCTAAAGAGAAGTTTAAAAAAAAAAAATAGAAAGAAGACGAAGAAACATAGTTTAGTGTCTGACGATAGGGTGTTGTATATTTTTGCCTTAGGAAGATTATTATGAGTAAAAGAAAATGTAACTTAGTGAATAAAATTACTTTTTGATTACTTCACTTGTGTATAAATATGCATACACCGCAGAAGTAGCCCATAAAGAGATAATACTGATTTTGAAGAGCATATCAAAATACCTCCTTATACTGACTTTCTTAGGAATTGCAAAAAAAAAAAAAACTTTTTAATTTTTTTTAAAATTATTTTTTATAGGTTACAATAATAAAAAAAAATATGCTGCTGTTGTGATTCCAGTATTCTGGTACTTTAAAAACTTTCAATGTTCTTAATTTATGTGCGATAAATAGTACTTTTAGGCACAAAAAGTCTTCTGATTTTTCACTTTGAGGCTAGGCAATTCTGCTTAAAAAGTCATGAGGATGTTGAAGAGCATTGGGTGAGTTTAAATTTTGGAGGAAAAGTGTAAGAACCCGTAAAACCAGGGCTGCAGAGTCGGAGTCGGACTGATTTTGGACCAAAGGAATCGGAGTCGCTGAAAAACATGTCAACTCCGACTCCGACCACCTCCGATTTGGATGAAATTTTATGGAGGTGAAAACATATCTTTGAAACTAACAAATTAAGGTTTTAATTAAAAGGACTTCATTAAAAAGGACTTCAAAATGGCGGGTCTGCTCTGTGAAAGGAATTGCTACGTTTGGGATTATGCAAGTGAATAAAAAATATTTACAGCAAAAATGCAATGTGTTAAAATAAAGTGCGGCCATTTAGCAAGAAAAGGATTAGTTTTGTACGGAGTCAAATGACAAAAGCGGCACGTCTTTTGCTCTGGAGAAAAGGGACTTTTCTGGAAGTCACAGTGACCTCCGAGAATCGAGGTAAATGTGGTGAAATTACCTGCAAGAATTCTTGAGAAAATTGAACTTTTTGAGAGGTCACAATGACCTTCCATGACCTCCAACTTGGATACTCCAGCTTGCTACCCCCCCCCTAAAGTGATTCCTGGCTATGACCATGAATAAAAATGTAACTTGTAAAATAGACTTATATTTCAACCTTTGTTCAGGGTTTTTCCCTCTTCACATTTGGGTAAAAAAAAAATAATAAAAAAAAGCAGGAGTCGGGAGTCGGAAGTTTTAAAATCCCGGAGTCGGAGTCGACCATTTTTCCTCCGACTCCGCAGCCCTGCTTAAAACAAAGCTCTGGATCAATCTCCCTCCTCTCTTTATTCTAACTAAAAAACACATGGCACGTATTATCTTATATGTTTTGAAGTCCTCTGATTTTTAACATCTTAGACTTTATAACAATCATTTTTTTCACTGCAAAATGTAGTTAACCTTTCAGAATATGTTTTCTGACTTCTGTTTTTGCAATGTGCTCTAAAGGTTACCATATTTGTTCTCATGTAAAGTTGCTGGAATTTCTTAGGACTAATTTTACCAGTTTAAAACTATCACATAATTTTGCAAAACGTTTGTGGTTCTAACAGTTAGTTCGTATTGGCTCTTACAAATCTTTAGGAAGACCTTCTTTTTTCTTTTCCCCAAAAAAGTATGAACCCTAAAATATGTAGAACATGAAGTGATTTGGTCACTCCAATAAAATTTGCAAAATTTGATTTTGCTGGTTTTCATAAAACACCTCATTTGACATTGTTCTTAGTTCTAGTGTATCATCAAATTCGCTTCCTATGCCATTTATTAATTTTATTGTATCTTAAAATATTTTCCTCAAAAATCACTTTTAATTTTCAGCCATTGTTGCTGGTTGCTGTGCTGTTGGAATATTTGGTGTAATTTCAGCTGGCATTTGCTTCTATAGGTAAGTTCTCTCTCTACCTTTTTTTAGTAAATAAACAAAGGTTTTTTAAACTTTAATAAAGTAAAACTAAACCTCCTTAACTAACTGCATAAGGCATAACTATACTATTTACTACGTTCTAGGGTTGGTCATTTTTCCGGGAGAATGGCAAAAACTAGGAAAATACGCAAGATTTCAAAAAAAATCCTAAAAATAATTTTGTGTATAAAACAATTAAAACTTAAATCAGAATATTTATTAGAAGTTTCATCAATATTAATAATTAAAACTAACGTAAATAACTTTCGAACAAAAACTTAAAATAGATTGGGAATAGTATTTCAAAACTTATGTTTGCTTTGTAATTTAAAAAAAAAAAACAAAAAATGTGTTCTAGTATAAAAAAATTCAATTGAATTTGATGTGTGTCAACTATTTTATGAAATTATTTTCATTATTAAAGTAACCTATAGTTTAATGTGAGTTATACAATTTTTTGCATTTAGTATGTACGAAGTATAGCTTGTTTTTCTTCAAATTCCTATTGTCCTGATAGCATAGCAAATCTGGCATTATTTCTCTGTGAAAATCTAACTGAAAGAAAGAAAATTGTTAAAACCACAAGTACATCCAAAATCCACCATCAGGGGAAGGGTCAGTACAGTCTTTACATGTGTATAAAGTAATGTAATACTTTATACACATGTAAAGACTGCAATCTGTGTGATTTTTTTCATTCTTTTTGTATGGCTGGTATTATACAATTTCAGTGAAAGAAGACTCTTTTAAAATTCTAATTCTTCTGATACTGTCTTCACCATTTGAAGGTTAGCTTAACTTAACAATGAATGGAATAAAACTTTTTTTTCCACATCAGCTTGAAGTTCAATTTGAAAACTGCAATTTGAAGGATGGACCATTTCTTGAGAAGAACTAGGTTCACACATAAAATTGTTGAACTGATCATTTTTAATTCTAATCTGAACTGATTGAATATTTTGAAATGCACACTGTACTTTGAATCACAAAAAAATTAAATCAATGTTGACTGCGGAGAGCTGATTATAAGTATAATTTCTTTCAGATATTCAATGAATGTCTAATCTTGTGTTGTCTTTTGTATAATCAAGCTATTCTGAAGATTTTCAAGAGTCATTGTTATTTCTTTCTGAAACAATTTTGTTCCAAAATGTAATTTCTAATTTTTGTTTTCTTGCAATTACAAAACTACTTTAGAATGTGTAAGTATTAATACTGTGCATTTTATGCAAAAAGGATATATTTCTAAAGATTCTTTTTTTCAGTAATCATATTGCTGCACTAAAATGTGTACTACCATAGAACTATGTTAATCTGAAATTCTATTTAATATGAACTGATTTAAATTTTCCAAATTTTAGTTGAAAAAGACTACTTGGAATTATTTAAATTCACTAAAAAAATCTTTTCTGTCATGCATAATTTTTTACACAACAAAGAAACTAATGCATAAAGAAATAAAAAGTTCAAAAATCATATTTACATTTCCATTTGTGGAATAAATCTCTTCTTGAGTTTGACTTAATATGAAATAATTTCATCAAGATCACATCCATTATTCAAATGAAAATGTAAGATAAATATGTTGCTTTTTAATCAAATAATTCGAAAGAGTAGTACTAAGTACTTGCAGCTTCCTTTTCTTTTTTGTCTCATATATTTTTCTATTTTATTGGAATTTCACTTGAACTGTTTTTATGTATTTTAAATTAAACAGACATGTCTCCTGATTAGTTCAGATTACCAGAGAGTTCTATGCTGTATCATACATAATATGCTCAATTTTAAATTTTTTCGCAGTAAAATGCATCCATGTCATCTTTTCATAACTAAACATTTTGTGTTCAAATCTGTTGATTAGGTTACAAAAAAGTCGGAAAGCTGCAGCAGACGTAGATTATCCGGCATATGGCGTAACTGGGCCGAGTAAAGACCTTGCTTCTTCTCCTCCCAATGGGGATCGGAAGCTGGCGCAAAGTGCACAGATGTATCATTATCAGCATCAGAAACAGCAGATGATTGCTGTTGAAAAGTAAGAACAAAGAAAAAAGTACTCTAATGGTTTTAAACTATAAGTTATTTGTCAATTCTTTACCACATATTTAAAGAAGGATACACAAGTTATAAAACGTATATGAATCAAAAGGGTGTAACAAGTCGAAAATTAGGAAATTACTAGTATAAATTGTAGGAGAAACTGTCATCTGCTTTGTGGTAAAAGGTGATAATACAGGCCCGTCATTTAGGGTCATTTGCCCCCCCCCCCCCCCCGACTTTGAAAAATCAATGAATGAACATATAAGGGGGCGTGGTTTTTGTTGTTTTCTGGTGAAATTGTATTGTGTTTTTACCCTTTTGCCGCCCCCCCCCCCCGGAAAAAATGACGGGCCTGGGGTTATAGCAGTCCTGAAATGTATATTTACAATTTGATTTCGAATGAAAGCCTACCTACAGTTTAAACTTTGTACATGCTTTACTCCAAGCTTTAAAAAGTGCCTTTGCTACTCACTGCTGCTTATATCGACAATTGCCATATTCTTTGTTGTTGTTGTTTTTTTTTGGGGGGGGGGGAGATAAAAAGTACAACAAACAGTTTTGAAACTCTTACTTTTTTTTCTTTTTACCAACTGCTCATAGTTTTTTCATGAATTACTTTTTTTGTATATTTTTCTCTAAAAAAGTTTGAATATCTAAAGGTATTGCTTCGAAAAAAAAGAAAAAACAGATATTGAAAACTGTTGAGTTTTTTAGCCTCAATTTAATATAGTTGGATGATATCTTTAAAAATGTTTCATCTTCTGCTAAAATAATTTACTAAAAGTTCAAAATGGTGTGAAGAGGGGAGTGCTACTTCAATATCTGCCATGCTCTAGCTTTGTCATTTTATACCCCTAAAAAATTTAAAAAATTGTATATACATATTTGAAAATATCTTTTGTAAGAAGCAACTGTGATTTGAACCTTTTTTTTTTTTTTGTGAGGAAATTACTTATCACACTTCTTTCTATACTGCAGTTTTTTGTCATCTCAGTGTTGTTAACTGTGTTAAAAGTTTTAATTTTTGCCCTAGAAATTACAATTTTTTGTATTTAACAATACTTTTTGGATATTTTTTTAACTTTTAAATGTATTAGTCCGGTTGAGTAAATTTTGAATGTAGTAACTGATATTTAATATTTTTAAATGAACTTTTTCTTAATAGTTTAAATATTTGCCTGAATGTTTCTATTACACACATGCACACAATACACAAAAAATGTGCACTTATTCAAAAATTTCCTCTTTTAAATGATTTTATGTTTTGTTCAAAATATTAATCTGATTTCTCTACTTTGCTATTTCCTGTGTTAATTTTATTCATCCAGTCCACTAAAGTAGCAAACCAAATGTTTTGTGCTGAAAGATGGGATGTAGTGGAGAAAAGTGGAACTTTCATTATTTTTTTTCCTTTGTTCATTTTTTTCTGTTAAAACTATTTTTTACAATTAATGTAATTTTTTCCAGGAGTGCAGTAGAGGGTGTTTTTATTTTGGTATTCACAATTTTGTGTGATTAAGTTTTATGTGTAAACCTTTTGAAATCATTGATTGTTGTGATTTTCTTTAATGATGCAAGTGCTGTAAGACCTATAAAAACACTGAAACCAAACTTAAAGATCTGCAGTTAAAATATTACTTTGTAGTAAAATACCTTGTTTCTCCCATACTCACTTATTTTTAATACAGTGTTTTAATAACTCATTTTTTTTTCTCTTTTCAAGAGCTGGATCAACTAAAAATGCATCTGCATCTGATGTAGATTCGGAGGAGGAAAATGAAGAGGGTGATTACACTGTATATGAATGTCCGGGACTTGCTCCTGTGAGTATTTTTCTGTATTTTTCTGAATCTTTTTCATTTTCACTTTTTTTGAAAATCTAATTTGAGTTCAACATTATATTTCCCTTCTTTTAAATTAATTTATCGTTAAAATTCTTACAGAAGTTTTTTAGTGTTGTATAATTAAATAAGTCTGAGATAAAAGTACTACCACTGACGTTCAGACGTTTTTGATGTATTTTAGAACTCTTAAATCAAACTCAAAACTATAAAGTTCCTATCATTTACCTTAAAAAAAATATTTAATTTTATTTATAGCATAATTATCATATTCCCAAAGAATAACTATGTGTTGTAATACTTTACTATGCATAGTTCTATGATGTTAATATTTGAAAACAAAATGTATTTAGAATTTTTTAAAGTATCTATTATATCATGAACATTGTGGACATCTAATATATTATAAGATTATAAAATAAGTTATAAGATTACAAAACATTTTTTATTTTAAATCTGCATCCTAACCTGTAACACCTAATCATTATTAGAACTTTAAAAAGTTTTTTTTTTCCATAAAAAAATTAATCATTATCTCATTTTTTTTTAGCTAAACAGATTAAAAATACAATGGAAAGCAATTAAGTCACACAATATAGTAAGAAGTGCTATAGAATAAATTTCAGTCAAAACTGCTGATTTTACGCTTATTAATTAAATCATTTGAAATTAAACATGGTTAATGAATAAACTTCTATCTTTACTTTAGTTCTTAGAAAAAATGAAAATCAGCTGTTTCAAGAATGTAATTAAAAAAAAAAAAAGAAAGACAGAAAAAGAATTTTTTATAACTTTACTAAAATGATCACAGTTAAATTTATAAGTAACAAATTACAAAAATATAAGAGATGTTCCATTTTTAAATATAAACAAATGTTTTATTTTTTTCCAACATATGTTTGTATGGATGTGATTTTTGAATGTATCAATATATGTATTTATATATTGTAATAATTACTTTTTTACTTTGAACTTTTCAGACAGGAGAAATGGAAGTGAAGAATCCCTTATTCCATGATGATTCCACTCCTGTGTCGCCACCTGTACTCCCCTCCAAATTAGAAAACCACCAAGACAACTAAATTCTTTATCCTGCCATCAAGTACCCCTCGCAAATCCTTTCTATGTCATGTTCTCTTCTAAACTTTACATGCAAGTAGTTACAGTAGTAGAATTGAACAGCACATAGTAAAATATGAAGTTTCAAAAGAATATAAATTTTTAAGAGCGATTTTTTTTGTTTCCCCCCAGAGCAGTATATTATTGTCTTCCTTACGCACAAAAATATATGCTTAAAATTAGAGGCTATTAGTTTTTTAAACTTGTGTATCTAGCCCATAGGTAATAACGAATGCCTGCCAGAATATCCATACATTGAATAACCTTTCCAAAGCATCCTTTGTCATAATAAATGTTTATGTCTATGTATATATGTATATGCATGCACATCACATGCAATATCTTATTTAAGATGTCTGGAATAGTTTTTTTCTGTTTTCACTTTTATAATTTAGTCATTTATTTGGAATATTTAGAAACTAGTCAGACCAAAGTATATAGTAATTTACTGTACAAATATAAGTCTCATTTTACTTTGTAACATTCCTTTGTTAAATACTGATATAATTATCTAGTCAATGTTAAATTTAAAGTATTATTTATTTTATGTACTTATATCTGCTGGAGAAAACTGCATTTACTGTTTTTACAAAATATTTCTTCCAAGCTTGTTGCATTTGTTTAATATTTTTTTATTGTTGTTATTTTACTCTTCTAGTCAGCTGCCAGTTAGTATAGTTTGGTAGCGATTTATTTGAGGAATTTTACCCCTTTTTAAACTTTTAAAATGAAGTAGCCCGCATACAGGGCTTAATTTTCAAAAAAAAAAAAAAAATAATAAATAAATAAATAAATAAAACAAAGGGCAGGTTTTTTTAGATCCTAGTCCGAAAATACTTTGAATCCAATTTAATTTGTAAGAAATTATTGGCAAAAACGAGTGCAGGAGCTCCATTCTCATGAGTACCCATGCAAACTAATCCCTAAATATACTAATTCAGTCATGAATAAAATTTAATATATATATATATGTATATAATATAGTGTAACATTATTTAATTCAAAGTATTTATAAGCTTGTACACAGGTAATTTTAGTACATACAAGAAAGTTTGAAAAATCATGATTATTTATCATCTCTTACTGATTATTGAAAAGGTTAATTGATTTAGCAATTGTTTTCATTTGCAATATTTAAAATCTGAATCATGGAGAAATGTTTAGTCAGTCTATTATTCTGTCCATTTAGATGAGTAGTTATGTAAAGCAGTGGTGTAAGTGCTGTGTGGAACTGTTCCCATTGAAAAGTGGACATGCTTAATATTTGCACCTTGTGTGTAATTGTGCTGCAATGTTTAATCATATATGCTCTTGGTTTTACAGGTTACTCATAGTTTCACAAGTAGTAAAGAGTACAAATAATGTTGAACCAAAAAATAGCTCCACAAGAAACAAAAAGGTTTCTGTAAGAGTTGTGTGTTATACACACATACACACTTAGAATAAATTTGTTTGTAAAATATATAGTGATGATTTTACAATAATAAAAATTGTTTTAAATTATGCTATTTGTGGAGAAACAAATAAAAATTATATTTCTAAGCATAGTTTTAACCAAGGTTATGATTATGTGGGGGTCGGATTAGTTTTGGGGTAAAGAAATTAGGAGTTAAAGTCAGAAACTAAAATTCCAGCGGTCCTAGATTGTCTTTTTCGTGAAGAATTAAGAATTGTTATGCGAAGAATACTTTATTATACCCAGTTTATTTTAAGGTTACAAATTTAAAATGGATGACTTTATGTTCTGATAATATTTTGAAATTTCCTTGCATGTAATGATTTCTATTTTCCTACAATAACCCAATACAGTTAAAAATAAAACTGATCTTACTTTCTGAAACTAGTGTTTGCATTGTATTTCCACACCTTGAACAGAGAGTTTTCGTTGTGTTACACTAATTTGTCACTTTGTTGCATTCTGAAAAATGGTAATTTTACTTCAACAAAATAACACTTTCTCAATTATCATCTCCGCCTTAAATGTGTATTTGAAAATGTTTCAAAGGTTCTTAGTTTCTTCCCATGTGTCCTCAAAAAGACTTCGTCAATTTTTACAAAAAGAAAATATTGTCACGTCAGCAGGACATCTAAGCCAGAAAATAACAATAAAATACCCTACTGTTGCTCTGAGGCGACGATATGTTATGATGTTTTGTTTTGTTTTCCTCTGATAATATAAATTGAGTTCAAAGTTCCTTTTCTTAAAAAAAAAAAAAAAAATCCCCATAAAATACTAAAATCAAAGATCTGTAAACACAAAATTCAGGCTCCATAAAATAAGCAACCTTAAGGACAAAGAAGAAGAATCCTCATTTGTGGATTCATCCGATCCCTCTTTGGCACAGGAGGGAAACTTCTCTTCTGTTTCAAACCAATTACACCCCAGACAACTTTCTTGGAAAGACATGAGTCAAAAGCAGGTGAAATCCCTCTGCATAATAGGCTTGAGTGTCAAAAATAATTTATTCTGTAAGTAATCCAACTTTTGTGAAAGATCAGTTATTTTTTAAGAGTTCCTTCTTATGTAGTTATATTCATCAAAGCAGTTAACAACTTTTTAAACCCTGCTTCAAAGCATAACTCTACTGCTCCAAACTTGTAATTTTTCTACCTCAAAGGTGCTCTCAAACTAATATGCTACTTGCACCACTGGTTATGTAATTACATGCAACATATTTCAACAAAAATAAAATGTGTGACTATGAATGACTTGTTTCATTTGAAATATAATGTGTCTTTAATTTTTTGAAACTGATGTGCCGCAAACATTCAAGATTTTAAATATTTTAGAAAATTATTTTTTAGGTGAGCCTGCTTAAGAAGTTCGTAGTCTAAAAAAGTATTAAACAAAACTTTTTATTCCAAATTGTTTGTAATGTTTCAATGTGAGTTTTCATTGTTTGGAATTTTTGTGCCCCTAATTTAAAAATTGGAATTTCCCCTTGCCGGAAAGAGCTCATATGAAAATTATAGTAAGGATCAAAATTAATGAATAAAAATAATTAGATTCAGGAAGTTAAGTTTGGATTTTTTTGTGGTTTTTTACAGATATGTGCTCATTGCTTTAGTGTTTAAGAGTCATATCTAAATATATTTTTTAAACTAGTGGGCTCCCCCGCCCCCCCATTAAGATTATTTCTATCTTATTTAGGCTAGGAATCTGCTAGGAAGAATGGATCACTTATCTGCACGGAAAAATTAGATTAAAATATGCAGTATGATTCAAACAAAATAAAAAACTCACTCCCCTCCTGCAGAAAATAAAGTATAATTTAAAAACCCATTAGAATTTTTAAAAATTATTTGTTTATTTTTCCCATTCTGCTTGCTAGTAAAGATTAAAATTGTAATTGAATTAACAGTGAACATCTTTAACTGTAACCGCTACTTCATTGTTTTACACACAAAAAAGTCTGATTACTGTCATCCTAAAGTTTAAAAATTAATGCTCTCATTACTTTATTATCATCAATATCTGCAGTAAAATAGTTACCATGTGTAAGGAAGTTACCTAAATTATATAAATATTAGCCATTTTTTATTGTGTAAGTCCTAAGGAAGATCTCAAAGTAAAATTTAATTTTTATTTTGGCTTTGAGGCAACCTTTTAAAATATGTGTCTGTTTTTCCATGTAAAAAATATAGATGTCATTCATAACAAGAAGCAAGTTTTAAAGTAGAAAGAAGAAGTAACTTTAGAACATTTTGTTTCTCTGAAAAATTGTGATGATAGGAATTGTAAAATATTAAGCTTAATGTTTTAATCCATGTATAGAGAGAAAATTTACGTTGTTGATTCTTTGAAAGGTTGTTGAGATTATAACTATAAAATTGTATATAACATTAGACAGACTTGACTTTTCATTGTATGTGCAAATGAAAGAAAAAAAGTATCAAGCCATCCAGGAAAAAAAAAGAAACACAATATTTTCAAAACTTCTTGCTAAATATTCTGTATAAATATTTTAACTAATTTCAAAAATGTTTTCTTATGTTGAAGAATGAATTTTATTTTGAAATTGTTTGCATTGCCAATGAAATTATGTGTAAATCTGTTTTAATAAAACTGAATGCAAAAAAGAGTTCTTCCATTATTGTGTGTGCATCTTAGTTTCAAAGCTGTGTCAACATTTTTCAATAACTAATGTGATTTTATGTTTACTTTTATCTTTTGTTAATCATGAAAAATTTGGTACTGAATAGTTCAGTCTTTTCCCCAAAACCGAGTAAATTTGCAACTTCGCAGATTGCATTGGAAAATTTTGAAGATTGTTAAAAAAAAAAGAACCTTTTGTGTTTGAATGTATGTAGGTTTTAACACTTTAAACTGGAAATTATGTTGAGATGATGTTGAATTTTAAACTGAAAAGTAATAAATAAACCTTTCAAAAAGACAAATAATCCATAACAGTTTAATACTGTATTCAATTATTGGTGAGTCATGTCACTGTCTAAAGCAGAAAAATTCAAATGGGGGTATTTTCGCAATGTCTGAAATTTAAGAAGCGTTAATCTGTTTCAATGTTGCTGTTCATGTTCTTCCTATAAATTGGTTCAATTTACTCATCCGCTCATGTTATAGGCTTAATTTTTCCGTGTAAAAAAGGGGGCGGGGAAGCAAAAGAAAAGATAACGAAAATTGGTTCTGTACTAATAAGCGTCAATTTAAAAAATATCTTTCAAAGAAGAACAAGAAAAACTTAGAACACAATATCTGAATGCGAACTACTCTATATAATTTTAAAAAGCAGTTTGCATAAATTATCAGAACTGTTTCAAATTCACTACATTGGTAGCTCTAACTCAATATAGTGTTACTCTAAATCTGAACTTAATACTCAATACTGTTTCGGTACAATTTTTAAATTTTAAAGCTCGGCAAACTATCAGATTTGTTTATTTTATATCAGATTTGTTTTAAAATGCTGTGAACTAGTAATTTCATTGCTACGGCTAAAAAATCCTTGTTTTCTGGAGACCTGAACCCAATTTTTTCAGTAATAACTTTGCTAAATACTCACCCACCGAGAATGTAGAACAAATTATTGTGGTGGTAGGGGGGGGGGGGCATCCAGTGTGAAGTAAACCTCAAACTGCTCATAATTAATTTTTTATTAATAACACAGGTCTGCGGTGAAAAAATGGTTGCATATTTAATTATTGGTTTCAACAGTATTTTATTTGCTGATTACGGAAAAAATAGTGAAAAAATTCCATCACCCTCAGATAAGTCGCAAATTTCGCCTGAAATTTGCATATTTTTAGTGTTTTCGGGTTCAATATGCGCAAGATTTTTCAATATTATAGCCTATATAAGTGTTAAATTTAGTCTGAGTAATAGAGCTTACATGGTGAACATGTTATTAAACAATTTGAGCACGCTACTTGCAAAAAAAAAAAGTTTTAATTTATTTATTTGAATAAGACAATAAATCAAAACTGGGAAAATCCATTTCCTACAAAAACAAGACAATTCTCACTCAGTTTGCTCCCTCCCCATTCTTACTGTCCACTAGGCATCATTATGAAGAATGTATTAAACCGTGATCTTGATTGCAATCAGTGACTCAGTGTGGAGCTATAGCCACTGTGGTATACAGATCTAACAGTTTTGTGCTCTTTTGAAGAAATGGCTACTTGAGGATGTGTCGACTCTCCTAACTGTTTCTGCTATATTAGTGGATCGTAACGGTCAAGAAGCAACAAAAGAACATTTCTAATTCTGTTAAGAAGGTGTATTTTTTGTAAGAAAAGCAGTCGAAAACTTTGTACAATGAATGAAGTTAAAAATGCAAGACAACGTGTCTACAAGTACAAATAAAAGGATTAAAAAGAGTTAGAAAACTCTGGCAAATAGCTATTTCGGGGCTATTATAAATGAAGCCCCATCATCAGTGCAAAAAGATGATGGTTCACTGACACCAGTCAAGTGAACCAAAAACTTGACTGGTGTCAGTGAACCATCATCTTTTTGCACTGATGATGGGGCTTCATTTATAATAGCCCCGAAATAGCTATTTGCCAGAGTTTTCTAACTCTTTTTAATCCTTTTATTTGTACTTGTAGACACGTTGTCTAGCATTTTTAACTTCAAGGTGTATTTTGCATAATTTGGTGTTAAACTAGGGGACCAAGATATATCTTGGATTCACCGTATAGTGTATTCTGTGTGTTTGGAAGAACAGAGACAATTGTTTCAAGTTAAGAAGAAATCACTTCGTTTTGGATTACTCATGATTTAGAGAGAGCCTGAAAATCAGTGATAACTGGATTTTTTTTTCTTAGTGCAAGGTTTCAATTTGAAAAACAGAAAAAAAAAAAATGTCACACCCAACCAACATACGTTCGGCTATTCGCCCTGTTGCTTATGGACTATACCTTGCCTTATTCCTTCTCAGACTTATAAGAACTTTGCAACACATGTCCATCACTTATATGCTCTTTTTAGCTAGGTTCGATTATTTTTCAGCTTTTACTTTATGTTAAAATTAAAAAAGAAAATGTTTTGTATTTTTTTCAAAAACTTTAACTTTATTTTGTAGGCAAACCTTACGTGATAGAAAAAAACCAATGGCATTTTTGAAATCAGCCCAATAAATTACATAAAGATCAGTTAACTAAATTAAAACAATTTTTAAAAAGTGTATTTTTGCAGACTTGTGTAATCTTTGTTTTTTATCTACAAAAAGTCAAAATTTTTTTTTCTTCTGGTAAACTATTCGTGTAATGTGAAAAAAAATTTAAGTTTTCTAATAAATTTTATATTGAGGAAAAGGAAGAATAACAATTTTGAAAATGAAACCCAGAGCTAGCATCGTTCCAGATTTTCTCGACACCACAATATAAGGTAGCATGTGATAAAGAAAGTGGAAAGGGGGGGGGAGTGTGACATTTTGAGACTAAAAGAAAGGAAGATTGTGACATCTTTAATGACAGCCTTACCCCATTTTGTTTTAGATATATTAAACTATTTTGGATTTCTGGAATGAAATTTCTACTGGCGCAATTTTCATTGCAATGCTTACAATATCTTTCTGTTTAAATTTTTATATTATTTGTGACTTTCCCGTGGCCCGAGTTTTTCCCCCCTTCGTTTTTTTTTTTTATAACCTCGTATATTTTTATTTCATGCTTACAAGTGGGAGGTAATTCGTTTTATCCTGTGGGTTTGAAACCGTGTGTTCGCTCCTCTGTGCACCACATTAGCAGATTAGATCATATCCTAAAGCCCCAAATTTATAAGTCTCCAATTTTTCCCTAGTTAAAACCGGATTTTATGAGAATTTGCTTAACGATTGATATCATAATGATCATCATTATCACTGATAATTCATCCTAATGAGTGTTGATTTCATGATGTCTTTATTCTTCTGCTTTGCGTCAATGTGGAGCAGGGCCCAGAGCTGAAAATATTTATGTAATGGTAGTTTGACTATTGCTAATACCTACGAATCCTAAATCATTTAATATTTTTGTGAAAACAACAGCAGGACGAAATTATTAGTCACTGTAAGTTCAAAATAGTTACCTTTCTTTCAGAATATAGGACCTTTGCCACAAATCTTTGTTCTTGACTTTAGTTGCACCTAAACTGACTATAGAATCATAGTCATATTTTAGTGATATTTTGTAGTGCGTTAGTGATTATCCTCAAAAGGTCGAATATTAGAAACATTAAAATTGTTGACTTATCCTATACTATAATACGAGAGATGGTTGCCAAGTCGAAAATCGCCCCAGAATTAATAAACTCCGGTAAACTTGGGGGTCTGGGGTTTTTGGCCACGAGGAATCGATTGGCGTCGGTTTTGAAGCCCTACGGTCGAACAGTTCGGAGTTACAGATAGGATTCATTAAAAGTTTGAGAAGATTTCTTACTACGCCATTTTCTTTATGATTACTCTTATTGTTACTGTTTCATAGCAACCACGTGTTAACAATGGATTTCATATTTAATCACATCAGCGTAAATTTATATTTTTATGGTATTTGGCAAATAATTTTTGGCAACACGTTAGAATTGTTATTGTTTTTGAAATTTAAAAGAGATCGATCAAAATAAAGTTAGAATAGGGTAGAGCCGCTATATAGACAGGCCGACGCATCAAGCTTAAGTTTCACCACTTTGGATCCAACTCATTAACTTTCACTTTCATTTTTCATTGTTGAGGAATTAGGGTTACCAGAGTAAAGTTTCGGGACATTGCCAAGCTTTGTTAAATTTACGTAAAAAGTTACCAAAAAGCGATAACTGGCCAGAAAAGACAATCCTCACACACGCGCTGGATCCAAAGTGGTAATCTTGATGCGTCGGCTCGTCTATATAGGGGCCTGAGGCCGCGGTAGTCCAATCGGTAAGTCGTCGGACTCGTAACCGGAGGGTCTCGGGTCGATCATATAGCCGCCGATCAAAGATCCACCGTCTTCATTAATGGTTGCTGGGGGACGTTAAAAATGTTCGTGGTCACAAAATCCTCCAAGTGAAACGAAACCTCTGGGGTGTGCTGGGCCAAGGGTTTACTCGGTCCTTGCGCCTTTTTCAAAAATGAACAGATCGCTCTTCAGGGCCCCATCCCGGTTAAAAATCGAGCTGTGGTATGTACGGGGGGGGGGGGACCTGGAGTGTAAAGTGAAGTGAAAGTCGAAACCAAATGCGTACTGGAGAACAGGAACTCTGCATCCATTCTCATCAACCCCTCCCGCGCCTTCGGCGCCAAATGAAATGAAATTAGGTGTAATTTTACGTTGAGCATGGATTAAATAGGGTTGTGTTTTTTAAAATAAATTACGGCTGTTTTGACTGCGTAATTGCAACCAAAGGCTCAAAAATGCTTTTCATGTTTATCTAAATAAGTACTTCGCACTTTAGAAAAAATCTGGTATGGGCCCCACACTACTTCCTTTTACGTGTAAATTTCTTAGTAGTTGCCTTAAGTGTCAAAAAAAGTGCTTGGAGTGAGCAAGGTAACAATTCAAATATTTACTCCCCTAATCTGCCCCGAAACAATGCAAAAAATATTTAACAATGGTTAATTTTCTAAATATTGCTGATTTTAATATCATTCAGTGAATTTTTCGCAAAATATCGCCAATAGCGCCAAGTTTAACCCAAATTCAAAAAAAAAATTTTTTTCGCCAAATTTGTCGCCAACTTGGTGATATGTCGCCAAATTGGCGTCAAACACTTGGCGACCAAAAGCTTGGCGATATATCGCCAAGTGGTCGCGCCAATTCATATCACTTAAATTAACACTGATTTACCCCAAAAAAGGGGTAAAACACCCCCTTGGGAACATTCAAATGCAACCACAAGGGGAGGTGCACAACTAGACCATACTCAGAGCCTACATACCAAGCTAGAAGTTTCTACGGTATATAGTTTTTGAGTTATGCGAGCCACATACATCCGCACATACGTACATACAGACGTCACGAGAAAACTCGTCGTAATTAACTCGGGGGTGGTTGAAAAGAATTTTTCGGCTGCTTATATGTTGGTAGGTACATATGCACGTGCTGACAGGTCGAAAAAACTACTGAACATTCATTCGGGGGTGAGCAAAATCAAAATTTAGACTCAAATTTGAGTGATTTTTACTTCCTTTTACGTAGTAAAGGAAGTATTGTGATCGCGAAAAAAATTTCACTCAAATTTGGGTCTAAATTTTGATTTTGCTCACCCCTGAATGAAAGTCGCGTAGTTTTTTCGACCTGTCAGCACGTGCACATGTACCTAACAACATATAAACAGCCGAAAAACCCTTTTCAACCACCCCCGAGTTAATTACGACGAGTTTTCTCGTGAAGTCTGTATGTACGTATGTGCGGATGCATGTGCGTATGTGGGTTGCATAACTCAAAAACTATATGCCGTAGAAGCTTCTAGCTTGGTATGTAGGCTCTGAGGATGGTCTAGTTGTGCACCTCCCCTTGTGGTTGCATTCGAATGTTCCCAAGGGGGTCTTTTACCCCTTTTTTGGGGTAAATCAGTGTTAATTTCAATGCAGATTCAAGTGATATGAATTGGCGCGACCACTTGGCGATATGTCTGCAAGCTTTTGGTCACCAGCTTGGCGATATATCGCCAAGTTGGCGACAAATTTGGCAAAAAAATTATTTTTTGAATTTGGGTTCAACTTGGCGCTATTGGCGATATTTTGCGAAAAATTCACTGAATGATATTAAAATCAGCAATATTTAGAAAATTAACCATTGTAAAATATTTTTTGCATTGTTTCGTGGCAGATTAGGGGAGTAAATATTTGAATTGTTACCTTGCTCACTCCTAGCACTTTTTTTAACACTTAAGGCAACTACTAAGAAATTTACACGTAAAAGGAAGTAGTGTGGGGTCCATACCAGATTTTTTTTTTTTTTTTCGCGATCACAATACTTCCTTTACTACGTAAAAGGAAGTAAAAAACACGAGTTTACAAACCTCTCTTTTTTTTTTTTAACCGAGCGGGCTCGGTTCCCTGGTACACGTTAGGGGTAATACGATGAATGGTTGCCAAGTCGAAAATCGCCCCAGAATTAGTTAACTCCGGTAAATTTGGGGGTCTGGGGTTTTTGGCCACGAGGAATCACGAGGTTTGGTTTTTCTAAATAAATTTGTCAAAAATATTGAACTTCAACACACTATAATCTTTACACGGCTCACTTTGTGTAATTTTGTTGTTTGTTTTCTTTAATTGTATAATTTTTTATTATCAATTACATTTCGTTTCCTACAGTGGCGTATATATGTTTGATTTTGGAGGGGGCCGAAGTAACAAAGCCTAGCCAAGCTTATTTCAGTCTTTCAATAGAGAAAGGGTGGAGGTTAGGGAACCCTCTACTAGAAATCGATGTCCTGAAAACCCATATTTGGCAATCTTTAATGACGTTAGGAAAAAAGTATGGATTCAGATATTCCCCCACAAACATTGTAACATTGAAATTTTAAATTCGCAATTATGTTATAATTCGTTGAAAGAAATCGATGGGATAGGGTGCTCTCTCTCAGAAAATTTTAGGAATTTAAGTGATAGAAAGGTGTTTGAGGGCTCTACTGGAAATTTTTCTGCGGAGGCTCTTACTTACAATTTTGAATTATCTTTGTTGATGTATAGCAAAGGGGGAGAAATTAGGGACCTTTCCTTTTTGAAAACATATTTTAAAATTATTTCGGGACAATTTTCCTTGATTTTGGGAGGGGCCCAGGCCCCCTGGGCCCACCCCTATATACGCCCTTGGTTTCCTATGACTTTTCAAACTTTATCTTTGTATAGAATAGTTCCCTTTTCAAACTCTAACTTTGTTTAGAATAGTTTACAATGGTGCACTTTAACCGGTTATCTTTTCACCAATGGTTTCACAAATTTTCTTATGGCATGTATTGTTTTGATAAATCACAATTGAAAATTTAAATCTTCGAGTTAGCTTCGATACCTGTTTTCTTCGAGCGGAGCTCGGTCACCCGCTGGTGATCTAAAATTGAGGAATCTTCTTCGAAAAGGAGTTCATACTCTTGCTCACAGTGTCCAGATGCCCTCAAAATGGCAATAAGAGCAAATACACCACCGAAAAGGGAATTCACGTAAAATCGCTTCAAGGCAGTGGCGTAGTCTACGCTCTGCCTTGATGGCTGAAAAGGAATGGACGCATTTAGTGTGACGTCACAGGTTGCCA
>JAXGGA010018077.1:0-22868 GCA_038373865.1 Uloborus plumipes | reverse complement strand
CTTTTAGGAGGGAAATAACGCAGCTCAAAGTCGAACGAAAATGGTCTAAAAACCATACTAAAGCCCTTGACTAAAGAAAGCAACACACCCTAACCCAAATAACTATGGGGTCCTCATAACTACACACTGTACAATCAATAAATGTAAACATAACCATGGGGTGGCATTTCTGTAAAAAACTACAGCGCACTGAAATGCATCTTTCAGCCATTTTACCAAAAAAGCGCTGCATAACATCAAACTTTGGGAATTTTTACCGAGCGAACAAAATTTTTTGGGGGGCTACAAACTTCAGAATGTTCATTTCTCAGGACCTACTTTGACATATAAAAAAATGAGGAAAATCAAAAATAGTTACTGTTACACCTTGTCTGAATTTCAAAATAACTTCTTGTTTCTTGGGTTATTTTAATCAAATCTCGATAAAATGAAGCCTTATAACTCGGAGTATTCCTTCATCTAGTATTCATTGAGTCCACAGACTCTTGAGTAGGCTACTAATAACTCGATGCTTTTAGCCAGTCCCTTAGGACTTCGTTTCTCGAGACTCGATTGTGTATTATTTTATGACTACCGACTGGAAAAACCATTTACACCCCTAATCTCACTTCGAAATGCCATTCAGTTTCATTTGACTTCTGCATGTTAGAGGCTCGCATGCCGGCTCGGGCATGAATGTACTTTTTAGTCTCTTCTGTCCTTGTCCTTTCTCTGTGTGGATGTGTGATGTGAATGGCTGCATGCCCTATAAACGGGTCTTATGACATGTGTGTTGAGTTAAATCGGACTTAAAACTAATCAGACTGGTAAAAACGGAAGCCGTACCTAATCGGGTTGATGCATCTGCTCGTGTTGGGGTACCCGAGTGGTCTAATTAACAACAACAACAAAATCTAGAGTTTTTTCAAAGTTTTCCAATTGCAGGGCAAAAAAAAAAGAGAAAGAAAATAAAAATAAGTGGCTCATTTTTTGTTGATACATTTCCATTTGTTTTGTGTGCATCATAATCGTCCCAAACTCTAGAAACTTTGGGAATTTTTACCGAGCGAACAAAATTTTTTGAGGGGCTACAAACTTCAGAATGTTCATTTCTTATGACCTACTTTGACACATAAAAAAATAAGGAAAATCAAAAATGGTTACTGCCAAAATTTCCCTTTTTTGTTCGATTTTCAAAATACTGGCTCTTAAATTTTCATAATATTTTTTCAAGAACCCGTTTTTTTCCTTCAAGTACTAGGATAAAAAAGCAAATATCGTGCTCGCTATAAGCAAACTCGACGACGCGACGGCAAGATCAATTTCCGTCCGCACACATTTAAGTTTGCCTTTCGCCTCATTAACAATGTTCTACCGTACGTACGGATATTTCAGGTCTAACTTGCAATAATATTCCACAATGATTTTACCTCCAACATTCAAGTGTCAAGTTCTTTCAGCTATCAAATAAAATGGATACTGGCTACCACTACACATCGATCACTGGTGTCATATGGCGGAAAGAGTTCATTGACAGTTATAGAAGAATGTCGAACGGGGGGGGGTGGGCACCACTTATGATAAGGGCAGATCACCAGAGGAACGAACAACAAATTGAATAGCCCCAGACAGGAAATGATTATATTCTAGCGTTCGCATGGGGGTCTTATTAGATTCCGGTAGATTTATTCTCGGAATTTCGAGTAAGGATTTCATTAGGGCTGTAGAGACAGTCCTACCCTAGAACCTTACCGATAGAAATTTTTATGGAAATTATTTGTGGACGAATGTACAATGTACAGGGTATTCATAAATTTTTGCAATGGCAAAGAAAACTAATTCAAAAAAAAAAAACTCAGTTTTACATCTCGAATTCAAATTACGTATTTTAAAATCACAAATTGCAATACGTGTGTGTAGGCGTGTGTATGTTGTAGTGTGTGTGAAGGCGATTGTGTGTGTGTGCTCCTTCGCGTCTTGCTTGGTGGTGCAGAGGGATTGTTGCAGATTCCTTCTCGCTGCGCCACCATGGACGCGAGACGTTAGCAGACTGCCAATTTGAAAAAGGAACCACCCGGCAAACTGGGGCCCAAACAGAAAACATATAACAATTTGTCATCCCCAAAGAAAAAAACTAAGATTTCTACAAGATTCTTTTTACATTTTGATAAATATCTCATCATTTTCTCTCCCGCCCTATTGGTATAATATTAGTTAAAGGAGGTGGCGCTAACATCGAAAACTAAACATGGCGTCCATGAAAGAAAAAACTCCCAGGGGCACTGTTAGGGGGGTTTTGAGGGTCAGCCCACCATAACTTTTTGTTTTATCCCACATTGCCAATTGTTTTACGTAGACTTACGACTAAATCCCAGCTCACAGAATATAAATTCTGGCTGCGCTCGAATAATTGAAAATCAACATTTCCTCAAACGTTTGAAAGGCGTACACGATGAGAAAAAACTTTCTGAGGTCGGTACCAAAATGAACAGAGAACTACGTTTAAATCTAAAGTAGTTTTTGAAATGAATTTTCTTTTTTTAGTGAAAATCTTGTGTTTTTCACAAAGGTATTATTTTTCCGAATAAAAATCCACCTGATTTTAAAAGCTTACTTTCCGGCATAGTCATTGTCGTGAGAAAAGGAATATCTCGCTGTGAAAGATCGAAATTGGAGAATGTGAACATTCACCGGTGATTTACTGGAAATTTCCCGATGACTTTGATATGTGAATGTTGACATCTGACAGGTTTCGGTCTTTCGCTTTTAAGAAAGGTATTTAGTTAAACTTTTATTTAAAAAAGGGCTTACTAATGCCCCCCCCCTACAATTTTATTTTAACTCATCGTTGAGTAAATAATATAAAGGCAAATCATCCAAAGGTACAACACACACATTTCATTTGTGCAAAGCAGGGGTGCCCACGGAGGGGGGGGGGGTATTATGGCGCAAAATTTGGGGGGGGGGGATTTTTTTAAACTAATTTATTTATTTAAATTATTTCTTTATTTTTATTTTTATTTTTTCTTTTATTTTTGTTCGTGTGTATGTGTGCTTGGAATATCTGGGAATGAAAAAAAGCGATTAAAATTCTGCGCATAATTAGAACTTTTGAAAAATTAATATTTAAAAAATAAGTTATAATTTAAAAAATAAATAAATAAATACTTTAAAAAATAAATAAATATTTAAAAAAATAAATAAAATAAAAGAGAGGGGTAAAATAAAAATCACAAGAAGGTTGTGAAAATTTTTGGGTGGAATTTGCGCCATTGAGCTTGAAGGGGGGGGGGGACACCTCTGGTGCTAAGGATCCTGCTTTGTGTGGTTGGTTTGTGGAAGCAATCGGAGCTGGAAATGAAAAATTCAGTGGTGAAATCGAAGATAAAGTTACAGACGTGATAACCTCATAAAACATTAAACAGGAGATAGCGTTAAATTTTCACGGGAGAAAAGGGGAGATCGTAAACGACTTTATTTGAGGAAAAAATATGGTTTTACCAGACATTTTTAGTTTAAAATAGACTAGTTTGATAAAAAAGTAAAAAACATTTAATCCAAAACAATTCTGATAAAGTAGTATGTAAATGACATATGCTTTAACAAATACTTGTTCATTATAAGAACACAATTTGTACATGATTAGTAAAATACTTATGTCATTTGAACTATGATTTTTTTTGTGTTAATAAGTCGAACAATATGTATGTAGTGAAAGTTGTAAAAAAAAAGAAATAACCAAATGCATGGAAAATAAAGGACACTCAAAAAAAAAAAAAAAAAAAACTCACAGAATTTTCTACAACAGTACACTTCAAATAGAGCGATAAATTTTAGTTTTTAGCAATTTTTGGAGGGGTGTGGGCGCTCCTGAAACAAAAGATGTCAAAAATACCATTGTGTTTTCACTCAATTAGCTTTGTAAAGTGCATAATGAAGGAAATTATCAGAAAAAAGATAAACCAGATAGAGATGCTAAAAGATTGCGGCCCAAATTTTTGCAACACAAACGTCTATTTTTTTTTCTTTTCATTTGCAACATGAGTTTTCATTCAAAACTAACAGTACCCGAAATATTGGGAACTCTCTTTTTGAAAGGTAATGTTAAAAAAAAAGTTCAAACACTGCAATAAATTAAGCCTCCCCCCCCCGGCCCAGCAATGAAGCATTCAATATCCCACAGTTTTAAGTCGTGGGAGGCTGAATAGAGCGGAAAAAAGCAAAGAGAGAATTCCGAAGAATCCACACCGCATAACAAGAGGTGGAAGAATCATAAATGTAATAATTATGGCACGGAAAAAGATTTCTCATTATTTAATCCATCACATTAAACTGCCAGCATAAAACGGCGGGTGGGGCGATTAAAGGTTCGTCTTCGGAACACTCTAATTAGATTTACCGCCGGGGGAAGTGAAAAAAAAAAACGTAACGTTACAAGGGTAGATAAAAAGAACAGGGGAAAGCATTTTTTTTTTTTTGAACATTAAGAGCTTAAATTAATAAAGAATAATTATAAGTGAAATAGTCATTTGGTAACTTAGATGTTAAGGTAATTTAGAAACAATTTTTCTATTTTTAACTGCCCCATTCACATTTTCATTGTTATGAGGGAGAGGCGCAAATAAGGGGGATCTGTGGCTCTCTCCCTGAAATTGATCGAAACTGAAGTCCTCAAAACTCCTTTTTTGCACGGAATCTACTGAAAAATGCAACTTCTGTTTTTTCAGTATTTGTACATTAAGTGTATTTATGCATTTTTAGCATTCTTCGATTTTTAATCTACAGTGTCTAATTATAACGGAAAAAGTAAATACGATCACACTTTTTGGTTTTCAAAATAGTGACCGGGGTTCATTCTAAGCTCTGTCGGATTAAGGAGTTGAAGAAATTCGAAATTAAAGCACCGGCCCCAAAATGTTAAATTTTGCCGCATTTTGAGCCAAGTTGAAGAAGATATCTGAAAACCTTCTAGTTTCGTAGATTTTTGGTTAAAATGCTACACTGCGGTGGTACACGCCCCGCCGTATATTTTCTGGCTTGCTTTGATAAATAAGCTATAATAAACCCTTTGCTATGAAATAAATTTTACAGTTTATTTTAGGTGCAAGTAAAATATTTAATTTATTAAACAGCATAAAGTGTTCTCAAAAAAAGAATAACGTAAAAATATTGCACAGCAACATTAGTGTTAGAAACTTTCGTTTATGAAAATTTCCACTGCGGTCAGCAAAAATAAAAATGTATGCTTCATATAAAAAAATAAAAAAAATTTCTCGGTCAGCAAAAATAAAAACGTATGCTTCATATAAAAAAAGAAAAAAAAATCTAAGTTACTTGTCACATTTCCATTTAAAGTTTCAGCGTCTTTCCTCTTAAAAACAAACTAAGTACATTATACCGAGGGAAGCCCATCCCCTGCCCCAAAAGCCCCCTTAAAAACGAGAAAAATAACTAAAAACACCCTCAAAAAATTTCAATGTCGCCATCTGCACAATAGTATCTGTCAGGCCTTCTTTTCTGCTACTTTTACAGTGTTGCGCCATAATTATCCTAAGGGACTTAAATGTCCCACTAGCTGCTCCCCCCTAGTCCGCATTCCTGGAAATGTTTCTAACGGGAAAAAATATTTATTGGCAGTGAAAAGGTTTTAAAAAATCACAGAATGCTGCACATATCAGAACTCTTTCTTGCACATTGTATGTTGAAACTCATTGACAGCCACGCACTGTAAATCTTCCAATAATAAAACCTGGCCTTGAGCCGAAAATTTTTCATTAGACTAATTTCGCACTTCCGCTACCTTCTACTGTCATTACCGTTTCGCGTCGAGTAATGAAGCCAACAAAAACAAGAATTTTTCATTTTGCAAGCGATTATTATTCGCCTGCGCCCATTAATTTTATTTTATCAATCAAAAGTCCCCTATCTTACATCTTTTTGCTTCGTACGCAGACACCTGCATAGTCAGTCATACTTGTGAACATCACATTTATCAATTTTTGAAAGCCCTTAGGATATAATAACTTTTAATTCTATGATATTTTTCTCAGAATATAACGAATGTACTTGCGACCAAATTTATCAGTTTTTAAACGTGAGGAGCAAAAAAAAAAAAAAAAGGGGGGGGGAGGATGGGTGTTGAAGTACTGTTATTTTTATTATTTAAATTAAATGAATAAAATGAATTTGCTTCCGTAAAACAATCGTTATCCCCAAAAGGTTTTAAAATAATGTAAGTTTGAAAACTAGATCCTTCAAAGAACAAACTATATCGAGCAAAAAAGTTTTTTCTTTGTGAAAATTTCATCGTATCTATAACAATATTACAAAAAGTCAGTCGAAAACTTCGCACTACAAAATGAGAAAAACGAGTACGAAAGTGCAAGTAAAAACATTTTTCCCAATTTTTTATGTGTTTCCTGTACTTTTGTACTATTTGGTCTCATTTTACCCAATACCAATACAACTAGTTAGTGCGAAAAACTGCACGGTGTCTAAATGAACACGTAAAGAACACATGCTTTAAAATCTTACACGATTTCTCAAAATATTAAAGAAATCAACCATTTCTATATTTACAATTTTTCATCCATGAAAGAGAGAGAGAAGCACATTTTTTAAAAAACTAACACTAAATTAAACGAAACAATAAGGCCTGGTGATGGAAAGTAACCTATTAACCACCTCTATCAACATTTTGTTCGCAAACGAAACAATAAGGTTAGTGGTGCAAAGTAAACAAATTTCACTTTCATCAACATTTTGTGCGCACCTACTTTTGAACCACTGAAAATAAGGTCAGAAGACGTAAGAAACTGAATGGAGGTTCATTTTTCAGTAATCTCATTCTTCTATTGTAAGAAAACTTCCTCTTTGTCCCCACCCCCGCTATTTTATTTAATGCACGTAGCGTACTAAATAATAGCATTATTTTTGACTAATTTAGATAGACAAGCATATCAATGACAAAACAGTTAAAAACGGGATTTTCTGGCTTCATTTAATTTAACCGATATGAGCATCGTTAAAATAAAGCTAAAGAAATGTGATGACGAAAATTGAAGAAAGCGTCGAAACTAGGGCTGCGACATCGATTTCGATGTTTTGGAAACATCGATGTTTTTGCGAAAACATCGATGTTTTTACCATCGATGTTTGAGGGTCGATGTTTTCCCAACATCGATGTTTTGAGTTCGATGTTTTTTTCGATGTCGATGTTTTATAATCCAGCAAAAAAAGCTTGATAAAAATATGCGATATGCAGATGTGTTAATAAGTTTTCATCCTTAATCAGGAGTTTCACTATTAATCTCATTAGAAAACTTTTTCTATGATTATTATCGATGTTTTGATCTCGATGTTTCTAAAACATTTTTAATTTCCTTTCGCCATTTTTTTTTTAATTTTATTTACTTCATTATTATTCTTCATATGAATGTTTTATATTTCAGCAGAAAAAAATCATCAAGATATGCTGCCAAAAGTTATGCCGTTAATCAGCCGTTACACTATCAATCTCGTCAGAAGACGTTTTTGATTGTTACCATCGATTTTTTAAGGTTGATGTCTTTTTATAATCACTGTTTCGCGTCCGATGTGTTTTTTTCTTTCGATGTCTGTTTTACACTTCAGCAAAAAGCAATAAAAATATGCAATAAAAAAATTCATCTTTAACAGTTGCAATATCTATCGTATTGAAATAGATTTTTTTTTTTAATTACTACCGATGATTTATGGTCAACGATTTTTAAACATCGTTGTTTTTGTTTTGCTTTAGAAATTTTTTTCGATAACGGAGTTTTACATTTCAACAGAAAAAGTTTCATAAAAATATGTGATAAACAAAAGTTATACAGTTAATCAACAGTTGCAGTTTCTATCTCACTAAAATAGTTTTCTATAATTGACATCGATATCATACGGTTGATGCTTTTCAGGAGACAAAAAATAAATCTAATTGAGTGATATAAAGAGGCGCAATGTATTGGGGAGCTATTGTATAACTGTACATTTAAATGTGTAAGTAATTTTTATAAAAAAAGATCGATATTTTGAAACATCGATGTTTGAAAACATCGATGTTTTTTGGTCGATGTATCAATACCATCGATGTCGTAATTTCGAAACATCAATGTCTTGAAACATCGATGTTTTGCCTTCGATGTCGCACCTCTAGTCGAAACCTGTATTGTTTGCAATGCTTGTTAAGTTTCAAAAATTTATTATCTATACTTCTAGCAGCGATCAATTTGTTAATTTAATCAAAAAATAACTTTACAATTTCTATTGTACATTTTTGTTCCCGGTAACGGTTAAAAAGCTCGTCCCGCCCATACAGTAAGGAATACTAGCATAGAACAAGGGATGTTACTATAAAACCGGAACGAGAATTGGTAGTGCTTGCACCAATGCGTGTCTAAAATTCGATTTAATAAAAAAAAGTAAAACCCCGATTTTACATTACCCGAATTTACGTTTTTCCAGCAGGTCCCTTTAGCAGGTGCTTACTATGTATTTCCCGTATTTTACTTTTTTTTAACCCACTCCATAGAGAAACGTAAAATCAGGATTTCTCTGTTTTATCACTTGAACACATTAGCTGACCTCTTTTGTAACTTTGTTTTAATCAATGACATTTTCTTACGTGCAGCATATAGACGCACTACGACGTACGATATAATATGATTTTTCTTAAAATGTTGTCAGCAAAGCAATGGAGCCGATGACTCACAATTAACAAAGCGAATAAAACACATTTTTTTTTTTTTGATAAAACCTTGCCGTTTTTACCAAGAGACGAGACGTCGCTTTTGAAAAATAAATAAGAAATGGTTTCTTTATGCATTACTTTGCATTTTCTAGCCAGCTGCCAGCATGTCACATTTTCCCTTCGACATCAAAACAATTGAAGGGGCAAGTGGAAAAAGGTGACATGTGACATTTGAATTTCGCCGAATTGCACAAACACAATTGAAGGGGCAAGTGAATAAAGGTGATATGTGACAATTTTTTAAATTTCTAGAAAAAATACTTCAAAAAAATTATTACCTTATTCCCTTCATCCATGGTAAAAAGTGAGTTTTTCAAAAATTGTCCCATTCATCACCCCCCATTGTTCACCTTTATCCCCTTGCCCCTTCAATTACTAGATGTTGAAAGAAAATTTATGACGCACTAGATAAATTCGAAAGTCATAAATGGTCATGTATGAGATATTAAAAAAAGAGCATCACTGTTTAGAATTAAGCTGTGCTTGGCCCAGAATGTCTTCTCACCTTCTTCCGACACGAAGTTCAACCTTCCTTCACTTCGTTATGCATTGTACCCTTTAATTTTGAACGCCCTAATACGGAGTCCGTGGCCTGACCTCACTTTCTTTCTCTCTCTCTTTCATAGAGCTGGTTCGAGATCCACAACAGCAAGTTCACTATTTTGTTTCCATGAATCAATTACGTTTCATTTGACGACAGTGGAAAACAAATTTTATTTCCTCCAATTATTTTTGAACTTCACTTTAATTAACTAATCTTTAATCATACCAGTGAAAAGAGTTTGTACTCAAACTTAATGTGCATTCAAAGAATTGTTACTCGTAGATTTAGTTTTAGAGAATACGCGTTTTTCTCCCGTTGATATAAAAAGCAATACAAATACCTTTTTAGCTTTTCTAAACAGTATTCTGGGAGATGATGTCCTCTTATCCAACAATTAACTGCTAACATTTTAGGTAGAAAAATTGTTGCTGGATTATTGTTTTTTCGATAAGAGGGCTTTTCTGATCGCAGCGCTCGCTCATTAGATCTTACATCATTGTAAACTAATAGATAGTACGACCTAATTACAGGCGGATCCAGAAATTTTTGTAAGGGGGGTCAAGTTTTAGTGCGCTTGTGTTATAACTTATTAGTAACGTGGAATTAAAACAAAGCATGTAAAATTTAAACCTTCTTTAAAATATCATACCATATTGGACAGCAAATAATATTTTTACAACATTCTGTTAAATTAACTATGTATTTATTTTAGTAAAAATTTACTATCAGGAAAAATATAAATTTGCAATTTATAAATTGTCTTCATGTAATCAATGTTGGAATTGTAAAGTTCTTGAAAATAAAATTCTTATGAAATTTTTAAATAAAATTCTCTTGTGAAATTTTTAAATAAAATTCTTTTATGAAATTATTAAATAAAATTTAACGTTTTTCATGCAAAATGCATGGATAAAATTTTTGTTTCAATGAGAGCCAGAATAATAATGGTTGTGCAAGTGATAAAAAGTGTTTCTCATCACAGGGGGGGGTCAGCTGACCCTTTGACCACCCCCTGAATCCGCCATTGGACCAAACCAACTACTTGCTTTTAAGTTGTACTCAGAAAACACAGAAAAAAATTTTTTTTTTTTTTTTTTGCAATCAAACAATCATACAATGGAAGAAAGAAAGGAGTAAAGCAACTATTGATGCTCTCCATGCACAAAATGTTAGTTAATCCATGAGCCACAAGAAAGCTTTCTTCAAGCATGTAATAGTCAATTCTGTACGTTTTCAATATCAAATGAGAGTCTTTCAAATTAGATATTCAAACAGAGAATCATGGCAAAAGTATGCAAAAATATAGCTCCTTAGAGCAAAGAGTGAAATAATCTCTACACATTTATTTAGAAGAAATTTTTTGAAAGAAAAAAAAAAAGAGTACCCTTTATCTATTTCTTCGATCAAGGATACTTCTTCATGTTGCAAAACTGTTACCGTGAATGACCGAAATTGGAGAGTGTCTACATTTAAAGATAATCCACCAGAAATATTCGGTCTTTATTCTGTGACTGTTCACATTCACAGGCGAATGATAACACACCAGGTTTCAGTCTTTCACAGAAATTTAAAAACCTGCCATTCTTCAAATATTCATAAATAACTCCCATGAAATTAGAAGATTGCCAATGTTTAGTCAGAAATTATATACGTCCACCAATTACTCCCTCTCCCCACCTCCCTGGAAATTTTTCCCAATTACGCCTCTGTTTAATAAGTGTACAAGGAAAATATGAAATGTCTACATCATATTTTCTTCGGACATCAACATGCTATTGTTTGACCACACCGCAACCAGAAAAGTGCTTTATCGATCAGAGTTGATTCTCTAAAAGGTTCCCTTATCTCTCTAATCTGCTATTATAGATAGCGTCGGTGCAAGGAACAATTCATTTCTGAAAATCTAGAAAACGGTCACAAATCACCTAAGCCCTGATGGGGCAGAATTAATTTCGGCGTTTCAGAGGGAGAGGGCCGTTGGCAAGCAGATGTCCGAGGGAAAATTGAAAGGGATAAAGCCACAACAGATGTGGTCGGGGCTGATGGGTTCTCCAGTATCGGATAACGCCAGCAGCTGCGATTACTTATAAGGAGGATTTGCCTGGAAATATATTGCTCTAAAAGCAAAATATGTAACTATCTCCATGTGCGAGCAGTAAATTCTACGCTGCGAACATTCGCAAGTATTTTAAAAGAAGAGGGGAAAATCCTTCGCCCTTAGTGGCAACATTGATGAGAGAAATGAGTTAAGAAGTTCAATGTCACTACACTGCAAAAAAAAAAAAAAAAAAAAAAAACTGTTGTTTTTATAGTACAATATTGCAAGGGCGTAGCCAGGACTCACGTTAGGGGGGTGAAAGCAGTGGCACCCCAATAGGAGGTCACTGTGACCTCCCAAAAAGTTCTTATCCGATACAAATTGGCTGATGAAATTTGAAAACAGTGAGACAGTATTGCAAGGCTGAACTTCTTTATTTTATTTCTTTTTTTTTCTTCAATTAATTTATTTATCTATTTTCGTGATGCCTCACGTCTCTTTTGGTAGACAGAGATAAGTATGCATTCTTGAATTTTATTTATTTATTCTTTAATCATTCAGTAAAAGACAAATTTGGGTTTGGAAAAAGGATCCGTGTTAGGTAAAGAATGAAGCGCATCCTCTGATAAGTGGCGCCAAGTCGCCAAGGACTTAAAATTTATTGGTGGGAGAGGAGGCAAGGGGGAGGGGGGGGACTCTCAATGACCGAATGAAATTCCAAATTTCACCGAGTAATAAAATACGAACTTATTTGTCTGACCAGCATGTTACATTGAAAAGCATGAAAGGGGACAAAATAGTTTGTCAAAAAAATAAATAAGGCTCTGATCTGCAGCTGCACCCTCATAGCTACGCCTTTGCAATACTGAAAGCAGAGGTTTCAGATTAAAACTGTAAAAGCACAGCCTGTAAAACGAGCTAGTTTACAGTTTATTACTGTAAAACTAGCAACTTAATAGTTTATTATCATAAAATTAGCTGCATTATACTGTAAAATAACTGTATAATATTGGCAGCAGAGGTTCCAGTTTAAAACTGTAAAAGCACATTAATAAAGTGTAAAACTAGCTATTTTACAGGTTATCACTGTAAAACTAGCAATTTTAGTTTATTACGTTAAAATTAGCAATATCGCCAAAAAATTAGCTGTATTGTACTGCAAAAACAACAGTTTTATAATGGCAGCGGAGGTTCCAGTTTAAAACTAAAATGCACAGTAATAAACTGTGAACCTAACAATTTTACAGTTTATTACTGGAAACTAGTAATTTCAGTTTACTACTGTAAAATTAGCTGTATTATACTGCAAAACCAACATCTATTTCTCACCGTGTTTTCGTTTGGTTAAAAGAAACTAAGCTATGTTCATGGGAAAAAAATGTTTAGACGTGAACAAAGAAATGCGCCTTTTCTCGAAGTCAATCATGTAGTAGAGGGGCTATGGTCCAAAATATAGCCGGAAACTGCATTTTGTGATAAAAGCATGAAAGTTGGTGTGTATGTAGACAATGTATTTATAAACATTTTTAGAAGGGGAGCCATTCCGAAATCCCCACCCAAACCCCTCCGGCGGCCATTTTTGGTCAAAAAGTCCGAAATTGCTTTTCTTATTTCTTTTTCAAAAAACACCTTTTTTATCATCTTATTAGAGTTCAATTATGTTAAACAAAGATTAGAAAACCGTCAAAATAGCTTAAAACCGATTAATTTTAATAGTACTCATTAAAAATTCGTTTTTTTCTAAAAACCTGAAATTGATCAAAATCTTCCAAATTGTTTTCGAAGGCCGGTTTAAGGCTGTCCAACTATGTATCTGAAAGCACTATATTAAAGAAAAACAATTTAGTTGCATTAAAATTCCATCAATCCGAACCCCAAAAATCCGAAACTTTGGAAAACCCGAGCATATTTTTTAAAACTTACTCATAAAAATGTATTGCAAAACTGAAAATAAAAACAGAAATTAAAAATCATAAGCAAAACTAGTACTTTTTCAAAACTTAAAAAAAAAAACCGTTTGAATTGTTCCTTAAGAATGAATATTTATCTTTGATTATTTAAAATAAAACCAGTTTTCTTTATGGACGAAAAAAGTAATAAAAAAAACTTCAAACATTTTGAAAAAAAATACGCAATGTCATGGAAATTTCACTCACATTCAACAGGATTATAAGTTACGCTTGCACCTATAAAATAGGGGGGAGGGGGAGGCACGATCATATTTTTATACAACTGTGAAATTCTAAAGAAAAAGCTTTAAAACAAATTTCAAGTTTTTTTCTCATTAAACGATTTGAGGAGTTTGTTCTCTCTAAAAGATGAGAGAAGAAAAAAAAATTGCTGTAATAAAAAGTTTAGTGCTGTGTTAATTAAGCAACTTCTCTACTACTTATCATATTATGCTGTTATTGAAAAGTAACCCTTTATAACAAAAGAAACAACTGAATTTCAATATAAATCTGAGCAAGCAATTATATTCAATGATTATGTGTAATGGCTATATACAAGCTGATTTTTCGTAATTGAACTGGCTAGTAATTTACATAGATATACAACATCTTCCATTGCAGAATTTACACATTGGTGCACACAGTCCATTTTTGAAGCACCAACAAGTTTTTGAGAGCAGTTTGTTTTACACTTGCGTGACGTAAATTCGCTTAAGACATTTCACCTCTTTCAAGAATTCATCTGTTAATTTAGTTTTCTATGAAAAGCATTTCTGACTTATTTAATCCATCAAAATTAGATTGTGGTGGTTCCTTCACTGAAAGATATGCTGGATTTACAAATAATGATATACCTGATGTGGTAACTGAGCGACCTTTTTAGAAGATGGTATTTCAGGAAATACAAGAGGAATTTTTGAGCCTTGCTGCTGAAATGGCACATGCTGAAACAATGAAATGCTTGTTATATGGAAAGCATCCTTGTTTGTTGTACTACTAGAGTTATAATAAAAATTATCGTGCGCGGCCGGTGTAAAAACAAAGATCCTGAAATGTGAGGGAAATGTAGTTTTATATTTATCAATTTGTTTAACTGATGCTTTGCAGAGTCCAGTAGAAATCTTTAGAAGCCATGAGTAAGAAATGAAAAGTTCCAAAATATGCATTATGTCAACAAGACTTTTTCTTCTAGTCTGTTCGTGTACTTTAATGGCCAAATAAACAGGTATTGGTTGTTCCTTGTTTACTTGATGCTTGATAGTTTGCTTTGTTAATTTGTTTGAAGTATATATATATATGCATATTAAATACAACTGACAAATTGCAAGTAATGGTTGAGAAGGAAGACCATCAATATTGCAAGTACCATATAACAAGTTATTTAAAAGGACGGAAGAAGAGGATCAACAGCTTCTTGCTGACTCTTCAAATCCGCCTTCGACGCTGGCAGTTGACTTTCAAATGCATGTTCTAGTGGAATTCACTATCATGTCACTTGCGAGAGCATCTTCGAAACTGCTAGTACTGGAGACACATATTGATTCACTTACCTTTACAAGCTAAAACATATTCAAAGCCTGATTTCTCTGCATGCATATGTCCATGTCCGAAGCGTGATAATATCTTTGCTCTAAGCCCGGTATTGTCAACATCATTAGCAGATTTATTTTCGATTGATAAATTGTGTTGTAGCATAAGTCTTCTATTCCTTCAGAATAATATTTTAGTAGAACGAATATTCTGAAAAATGGATACTTATGACCTTTGTTAACTCTAAGATTTTGTAAGTAAGAAATTACTCGGTGTAGGGCAATTAATTCAATTCGTGAATAAATATTTTCCTCAGAACAATCATTTGCTGTCCTTCATGAGTGATTAAGTTTTACAAGTAAAGTTTTACGAATGCAAGTACGGTGGTACTTGCATTCTTGAGCTATTATGTCAGCTTGCGCCAACTCAGCAGTGAGCGTACTGTCTGCTTTTACCAAGCACGCAATTTCGTATTTTCTGTCAACTGATTTCGTCAGAACTAGATGTAACTCCTGTCTATTTTCACCAGGCTTATCAAAAAAGAAACACAAATCTGGAAAGGATGAAGTGCATTTCTTTCTCTTCTGCTGAACTGAAGCCTCTTCAAAATGTTTACTTACGTGGCACTCTTCAAAGTTTTCCTTTCTTTTTCTTTCTTCAGCTCTTCTGACTTTTGTACTGTTATACCTCAAGATACAAGATTTATGCCACTTATCCCTCTTTTCATTAAATTTTTCCGATACAAATAATTCTTCAAATTTAATCTACCTACATTTACGAAGTCTGATAATTGCCTAATTTTTGCCTGTTTTGACAGAATTTCGAACATTGTTTCATAACCTCAGTACAAGACTGATACATTTAAAGTTGCTGCAGGGCACAATAGATTTTTTTGGAGTTAATTTCGAACAGAAAATAAATCTTATCCAGTAAATATCTGTTGTAATAATTTTGGTAAAAACAACATTTCCTGGGGTTGTTTTTACCAAACATAACCCCTGGTTGCCATTTAAACTTTTAAACCATTAAAGCTTTAACCATGCCATTTAAATTTTTACCATTAAAGTTTACCATTTAAACTTTAACACTTAAACAAAATTAAAATAAATGCATTTAAAACAATACTTTTGAACATGTAAAACCACAAGACTATGAGAAACCGTAACTTATAAAAATATGAGCATCTTTCCTAATCTCGATACATATAAATAGCATTTACGGGAACATATGAACAATGACACATGTTACCAATGATAAACACACTGGAAAATATTCGTCACCTAATGAACGACCATATTTGAGGAAAAAAAAATCAGCAACGGCAACAATAATAAAAATTAGAGGAAAAATAAATTTAAAACTAAAACTTTAAAATTTCTGAAATTGAAACTTTAAATTGTATTTTGGTAGAATCATGCTATCTTGACATTAACTTTTCCCTCAAGTTCTTGTGCTTTTGTACCCTTGGGGAACATTTTCGATGATGTGTGCTTAGTCATAAAAATGAGAGGTATCATGACCGGATAATTGGACTGTTCGGTCAATTAGGATCCGGATAACCGGCACCCTACTTTTTTTAAACATTTATTTAATGTATATTTACATTCTTAAACCATTAATGCATTTATGGGGGGAGGGAATTCACTTCCACGAATTTATTCTTAAAAAAATATCGATTTGCCAAAAAAAAAGCATTTTTGGGTTGTTCTTTTAAAATTAGTCTCTAAGTGGAGCTTTAATAGATAAAAAATACAATAAACGCCAATGTAATGACATAGCCAATGATTTAAGAAGAAAATAATAATAATAATTACAAAAAAGCGCTATTTCTAGTTTTGGACCAAAAATGGCCGCTAAGAGGGGTTTGGGGGGGATTTCCGATTGGCTCCCCTTCTAAAAATGTTATTTTATACATTATCTACAAACCTACCAAGTTTCATGCTTTTATCACAAAATGCAGTTTCTTTTCCCGTAGCCCCCTTAGGACAAGAACAAATGGATGCCAAGCAGAAGGCGAATGCGAATAATATTAGTTTTTTTTTTTTTTTTTCCAGATTTTATAGAAAACTCTAAAACTCTAACTGCGTAAAAAGTGGCGCAGAGGAACATTTCCTAGCAACCTGTTTGTTTACTTACAGCCTATCTTTTCGGTGAATAGCGTACAAACTGAAACGCAACTTGAAAGTTAAGTTTTGAATGCAACGTCTAAAGTGACATCAAGTACCAAAAAAAAAAAAAAAAAAATCACAATCTGTGGCTTCATTTCCACATAATATTTCATCCTCGTAACAAGGCAACACAGATTTGGGACAAGATTCTTCAATCTTGGATTTCGCAGAAGTTTATCGTTTGTAAACAGACACTCCATAGTACTATTAGCAACTCATTTTCTCTTATCGCAGCAGATCTGATTGCTGTGTTTAAATAACTTATTCCTAATACTTTCTTATCGCTACCAGGTCAGACGATCACTCATCAGTTTCATTACGGTCAGTACAAACATTAAGTTCGCAGGCGTCGAATAAATATACGATTCTATCTATCAATATCGGTTAATCAGAAGATCTCAAATGGAGCTTTTTGAGGATAAATAAAATAATTTTGGAAAAAAAATAGAACCGACTTCAGTTGGAAATTGCTCTAAAAAGTAAAAAATAATTTTTTTCTTTGAACAGCATCGAAACTACTTTTAAACATAAGTTTTGAAGTCGGCGCAAAAACAATGTATAGAATCATACGTAACTACAATTCAACTATATAAATTTTAAGGGATCCAGGTTCTTTAAGAGCATTCCATTCACATACATGTCATTCATTACCACACATTCGTGTAATGGTACAAATATTCTGCTTTTAATTTTCAATGGTTTCTCTGAAAAATGTTGGCAAAATATGGTTAAATATCATTTTACCTATATCGTTTTTGCGCCGACTTCAAAACTTATGTTTAAAAGTAGTTTCGATGGTGTTCAAAGAAAAAAATTATTTTTTACTTTTTAGAGTAATTTCCAACTGAAGTCGGTTCTATTTTTTTCCAAAATTATTTTATTTTATTCTTTTTAGTGTAAGTGTACTTATGAAATAAGGTAATGTTTCCATTACGAAACTTCACCTAATTTTCTTAAGTAAATGCTTCATAAAATAAACTGTGAAAAAAAAAAGGGAAGAAACTATCAACGCGTCTAAAATTTTAAACGATTGACACTAAAACATAATCTTTGTTATTCTCTGGTATTTATTTGTGTACTAGCTTAATCAAAGCCATTTAGATATCAACGGCTTTTCAACTAATTTATATTTCAAAGCAATTTTAGATTCTCGTTGTTCATAAGATTTTAACACATACTATGTACGTTACCCGCTAATGAGTTTCATGTTTGATTTAGTTAAGCCTTCATTTAAAATTCTCATTATCATTATTGTTACAGTTTCATATCAACCACGTTTTGTAACAATGGATTTCCTATTTAATCACTTAGGACAAATCGCTTTAAATTCGACTACTTATTAATATTTCATTTTTACTCCAGAGAAGCCTTGGTTCAAAATTTTCATCATGATTGCTATTAATATTGCTGTTGTGAGGCAACAAATTTTTGCAACAATGGGTTGAAAATTTAATCATTTAATGGGGAAATGACATGAAATTTACTGTTTTCCATAATAACTTTTTTTCTAGTGAGCAAATATCGTCATATGAGTACATGGTACCTAAGTTACACCATCTCCTATCGATGAAAAAAAAATCGTCCAAATCGGTTCAGTAGATCAGATGTTATGTGCGAACAAACAAAAAAAATGTATACGCTTTGAATTGATAACCTCCTCCTTTGTTGAAGTCGGTTAAAAAAAAGAGAAAACGATTTTTTATGCAGGTCCCACACGGCAAATTAAAAAAAAATGTTTTTGTTACAGTATAATACTAAAAGCAGATGTTTCAGTTTAAAACTGTAAAAGCGCAGTAATAAACTAAAATTCGCAGTTTTACAGTAAATAACTGTAAAATTAGCTGTATTACTGCAAAGACTACATTCATTTTTTTCAGTGTAGGTCCTATATTCTAGAAACAGTGCTTTCATTTAAAGATTAGGAACCATACATTTTGGTACGAAACAGATTTGTTCTATTTATCAACAACATTGAAGAAGTAATCATCATTTAAAAAACTTTAAATGACTGAAAAAAAAGGCGGTAAAATATGGTTACAATGTGAAACTGTGACAGTCCAAATGCGTCGTTCATATGAGTTTGAACAAGGTAAATTAATGTTTAGAAATCAATTTGGAAAGAAACACCACAGCAAATTAGTCAACAAGTAGGCGGTTATGCAGGAAATATTTTTAAACATATAAATTATGTTTGGTATAAAGGGAAAACTGTTAAGAAAAGATAGTTGGTATTTGGGAGCAAATGTGTTATGTCGAAATGAAAGTTTCGTTCTAACATTTCCTAATTAAATAACGTAAGCATCCAATAGGTTTATCTGATCTGATGTTTTTATGCACCTACGAGGAATTGCCTAGAGAAGGGTTTGAAAGGAAGGATACCCGCATTTGTACAATGAACAGGAGTGAACCAAGAAAACTAACATCAGATAATGTTATGGGGGGAGGGGGGAGCAACGGATCACAACAATCACACTCCGGGGACTGAACATGATGATGATGTAACTGTCCCGTTATCCCACACAGGGATGCCAAACAAGAGGCAAATCGCGGTTTTGAAAGGGGTGTCGATTGCAAAATTGAATCGAATGGAATCCTGCCAAAAATTTCATTTTTACTTAAAATCAATAAGAAACGTACCCAAGCAAATTTCGCATTTAAAAACACAACAGGACCAGTACACGTGTAGTTGCCTAAAATTATTAAATGCCACGATTTGATGAAAAAATAATAAACAAAAAATGTTCAGAAAGGCAAATGAGTAGTGAAAAATATGAAAGTACATTAATAGGAAAGATTAAAAAAAAACAACAACATATGAGCACTAATATAAAGATTTGACTACATTAAAAGACATAAAGAGAACTTTAATAATTTTAGAAATTAATTCCATTAATAAACCCTTGCTTACACTTGAAAGTATGCTACGGATAGCTGACCGCATCAAAAGATTCCTTCTACTGTCAACATTTTCCTGCTCTCAAATTCCTTCTTTGTCGGCATCAAAATGCTGATATTAGGGACACTTAAAAGAACATTCCAAAATGTTTTTTTGATGAGCCAAGATTTTTGCAATTTGCACCGAGACAATGAAAAGTACGTGCATTCAAACACAATCAGCGTAATTCAGCAAAAACATTGCGTCGAACTTTTCAGTGAATCGTTGGAAAATGTAACTGCCACAGACTCAAACGCAGCATTTTTTTTTTTTTTTTTTTTTTTAAGAGAACGTTTATATTTAGCAGACCACAGCTGGTGAACTGGGATGGAGTGAAAGCATAAGACGCTTTTGAGCAAAACTTGGTTTTTTTCTAACATTTTAAGATTTGCGTAAACACTGCAAAAAATGAACTGTTGTTTTTATAGTATAATTCTGGCAGCCGAGGTTACAATTTAAAAATGTAAAACGCACAGTAATTAATTGCAAAACTAGCATTTTTACAGTTTCTTACTGTCAAGGAAGAATTTTACAGTTTATTGCCACAAAATTTAGCTGTGTTATACTGAAAAAACAGCAGTATAATGCTTTATCAAATTAGCAGTTTTACAGTTTAATACAATGAAATTAGCAATTTTAGTTTATTACTGTAAAGTTGGCAATTGTACAGTTTATTACTGTAAAGTTGGCAATTGTACAGTTTATTACTGTAAAATTAGCGATTTTTACAGTTAATTACCATAAAATTAGCTGCATTATGCTGCAAAAACAACATTCATTTTTTACAGAGAATGTGCTTTCATGATGAAATGCAGTATAAAAAATAGTCAGTACGAAAATAGCGATTTTCTTTACTATTTTTGTTACGAAAAAAAAATTTATACAATTAAATGTAAGATAAACAACTGGTTGATTACCGCAGCGGGCGACTCTAAAAACGGCTTGCCACAATCAACATGCTGGGAAACCGCTAGTAATTAAAAAATAAATAAAATAATTGAGGGAAAAGAAAATGATTCACGAGGGCAGGGGGAAGAGGTAGACCTTTTTCTAGCAACTTCATTGGTTTTGATTCAAAAATAGTCGCAGGTGACTCCTTTAAACAGAGAATTTCAACGATTTCGAAGAAATTCAGTTTTTTTAAGGATTCTTTGCATCAATTAGCGCTGCGGATTCGAACTTATTTCCAGATAAATGAGTCGGAATAGTAAATTTTACAGTTTCAGGAGTCGGGAGTCTCAGTGTCTCTCCATGCCTGCAGCTCTGCCAGGGCTACAAACAGAAGTGCGCAGACGGGAGGTCAGTGCGATCTCCCAAAAAATGGCCGTCAAGTTTTGTCGGACGATTCGGACAAACTTGAGGACATAATTGCAACATTTAAATGTCCAAACGTCCCTTTTCATAAGAGCTTCCACGTGTGCATACCCTTATTTTATCATTTTGAAAACTTTGGAGTTCTATTCGGCAGGTTGAGAATTTCCGGCAGAAAAATTCATAAATTTAGGGAGCTCCTGGTTACGAAGTTCAAGTCGAACTGGGTTTGGTTGCAAAGGAGTTGGATTAGAAACTTTTAAAAAGTTCCTAAATCGTTGTCAAGGTTGGATCTAGAAACTTTTCACGGGAGGGGCGATTGACTTTAATTACTTGTGTTTTTCTTGTATACTGGTTTACAAATATCAATCACAAAGGTTTCTTCAAATTTTTCTGGACTTCAATTCCGGAACATTTCAGGAGGAAAGAGCGCCAAAACTCAAATCCCGGACATCATTAAAATTCGTCAAAAATTAAGTTTTCTGAACTGCAATTTTAAAAAATTTTCGGTGGAAAGTCCCTTTTGGGAGAGGCAGTCGCCCCATTGATAATTTTTTCTTCGACCCCTCATTCCTGGTCTGACGTTCATTACTCAGAGGTCTCTTCCGCTACAACCATCTCCACAACATGGAAATTCTTCACACGCCAGTGAACCAACGTGATGTCATCCTTATCGCTGAAAACGTGATCCACCAGACCCCGGAACCTGCACAGTTATTTCACGAAGCAGGTGAATAAAAGGAGATGATGCATGCACCTGCCCAGCTGAGGAGAAAGCACTCTCAACACTTTCCGTACCTCATCACGCTCAGAAACGAAAGCAGGAGAGGTCAAGGTGAATGCCGGTGAGGTGGAAAAAGATACATTTCCGACTCTCTGGTTCCTGGAATCGACTAATTTTCAGTAGGCCTTATGAGGCTCCTGAATATGGATGATATAACATGTCAACAGAAATATTTAACCCGGTATAAAGCAGTGAGTAACCAGGGGTCAATCTGGAGAGGAATTAGGTCCGTTAAAGGACCCTTCACAAAATTCAGTCACTCAAAAAGGGACCCTTCACAAAATTCAGTCACTTAAAAAGGAACCCTTCAGAAAATTCAGAAACTCAAAACGGGACCCTTCACAAAATTCTGGCTCTCAAAAATAGACCTTTCACAAAAATCCCACACTGGAAAACTGACTCTTCACAGAATTCCGAGTTTAAAGAACGATTGGGAATATTTCTTACCGTAACTATTTTTCACAAAATTACGAATTAGTTTTCAAAAATTCCAAACTATTTTTCACAAAATTCCGAAAATAGGACCTTGGTCAAATATCCTGGATTAACCACTGGTAACCGCCCCTAAGCAAGGGCTAAGGCAGGAACATGCAATACATCGCCAACTCGGTCATTTCGATCCATGGACTGCAGTTTCATGCTTATTATGCACTCATTAGCATGGAATACGAAAATAACCGAGTTGGAGGCAAAAATCCTTTTATAGAGCAAAGAGAGCCAAAAAAAAACTGGTAGCTAACGTGAAATTAGAATGCCAGCGAGCGACCATATTTGGTACGGTACAACTGGAAAAGTGCACTCGACTTTTGCTATCAAAGAGCTATATTACAGTTTTGGGAGAGGTTGTTCACCATTAAATG
>JAXGGA010018076.1:0-22871 GCA_038373865.1 Uloborus plumipes | reverse complement strand
TTTGCCATGGACGTTATTGTTACTCACAACTCAAACCAAATGGAAACTTTTTTTATTGGTCTACAAAAGGTGAACGACTTCATATGAATAAGTGGTGTTAACTGCAAAAGAGATCATGAAATTTTATGTACTGTTGCTACGAATGAGGAAAGGGAAGTTTAGCATATTTCTGTGCTCACATTTTGGAACCGAGTTCTTATAGAACTTTCCGGGCTAGTAGGCCGGGGCTATGCAGGATGTTTCTTACTACTGTTTTGCGAGACGCAAAGCGTCTCAAACATCAGAGCACAAATTACTTGTAATTTGAAATCAAGGTTTGAACCATATAGATGTTAGTCATAGTAACGATTGGACAGAGCGCTGTCTCAAGGTCTATGTTATTCTCTTTGATTGGAATCAGGGCCGTAACCAGAGCTTAGTTTCGGGTAGGGTTTTACCCAAACCTATTTCTCGTGAAATCTATAAGGTCAATAAAATTTGATTTCATGTTCAATATTCTGTTGATTTTTGTTACAATAGATATTAAAAGGGTAATAACATGAAAAAATGTTTTATAAAAATAAATAAAAAAGGACATATTTTCAATGAAGGAAAAAAAATCTGGATAGATGAGTTTACTCATATACGTGTAATCGAAGGAGTACTTATGAAATTTCTATCTTACGGGAGGGGGGACACTTATATGTTAAATATAGAGTTTTTACTTACAAATTTAAAGAGTTTTTTTTTTTTTGGTGGTATTAAAAATTCGAATTGAAAGGTGTATTGTTAAGAAATTATGTTTGCAATCATTATAATAAAAATAAATATTGCAGAAAAATCTCTTAATTTCTACAATTCTTCAATAATGATAATTTCTTTTTCGAATACAGTTTCAAAGTAAACAATAGAATCAAAATAAAATAGCAATAATTAATAATCCCTTAAATACGGCCCTGATTGGAATCTCTTCTGCAGCCTTAAGATGACGTGATTGAAAATACTCTTTTGAGAATTCTTAACATATCTTCACAGCGTATTATACAACAACAGAATCTGAGCTTCTTTTATCAACACAGTATACTGTTACAAGTTGATTTCTCGAAGAACAGCTTTCAGCCAGACACCTTGTAGTGTTCTTTCAACTTACTTCAAATCATTCACATTGGTGTTTATAGCTAGACTGTCGTGCTTAGCATAAAAGTGGTATCTACAGTCGAGCATAAACTGAGACATTGCCGTTTAAAATTTTCTTTCTCCATATACTTAATTCAGAGGGTACTTTTTCAAAATTAAAAAAAAAAAAAAAATCCCGTTTTCAAATGATCGCAAAACATTGTACTTAGGTAAAACACATTATAAAGAACCATCTGGTGATATTATCTCAATTTTGCTAAAAAGTGCAGACATGACTTCTATGCTTAGCACAGTAGTAGAGTTAAAGTCATTTAAAGGCGGAGTGTAAATTTTCTGTGCTCTGAAGTGAGATTTTTTTGGTTACCACGTCTTTATTAGATGGAGACCAGGTGAGAACTTGGACCTGAATTGTGAAGAAAGACACACAAGACTCATTCCGGAGTTATGATCTGGGGATATGGTTCCTTATTAGCAAAAGCTATTCTGAACACACTGGAAGTAAAGGCGTACAACAGACTACATTCGGGACAAACCTCTCCTGGTAGCGTCGTAATGATGTGATTCGGATCTGCTTACAGTGTCTAAAACCACGAGTTGCATATGGTACCTTTCGGGATAAACTTTTAGCACCAGTGGCACTTCCTGAAGTGTAACATTTTGGCTCCCTACAACAAATGAAGGACAAAATTAGCATCCATAAGAATGCCATAGGAAGCCAAAATGGTACCCGCTGGTGCTAAAAGTGTTTCACCTTAAAAGGTACCATATGCAATCCCTAGTTTTTACTGTGCAGCCATCACATTGCTGTCAGGTTAGGTTTGCTACAACTATAACTATTTAATCCTTTGTAGTGCCACTATAGGCGAATATTTCTGGTAACAAAACCAGAGCAACGCCTGTCTACCGTCATTCAACACGCTTTTCATCGAGTCAATATACACTGCTCAAAACAATTAAAGGATGTTGAGATTTTGGGTTGATTTTGCACCTAAAGACCATTTTGGTTGATTGACATATTATCGACTACACGTAGTAAGCTATAAGAGATAAAAATTACATTAGTTTGACAGAAAAAAAAAGCTTTTTATTCAGCTTTTGGGTACCAAAGGGTAAAAAAAGGAAAAAAACACATTTTCTGAAAATGAGAAAAACAAATGAAAAAAGAGTTTCCTTTGAAGAGGACCACTTTTAGTAGGGGGTATGGTTTCCCTGGACAGCTAGCAGTGTTAAACACCTCTGAGGCATGGACTCAATGAGGGTATTAATGAGGGGCTGGGGTATTCTGACCCATTCCTTCTGAAGAGCTCTTTCGAGTGCCTGGAGAGTTTCTGGAGGTGATAGGCGTTCAGCCACTCGTCTTCCTAGGATGTCCCAAATATGCTCTATTGGGTTCACATCCGGAGAACACGCTGGCCACTCCATACGTGTAATTGCTTCTTCAAAAAGAAAAATCATTCACCAAGTTAGCGCGATGTGGCCTGCAATTGTCGTCCATTAAAATGAAGTCATCTCCAATTGCTGCAACGTAAGGGACGACAACAGGTCTGAGGATCTCATCCCTATATCGATGACCAGTCAGAGTTCCATCTCGGAAGATATGGAGGTCGGTTCGATCATCGATGGAAATGCCGGCATATACCATCACACCTCCATCACCAAACCTGACACTTTCGCGCACAAATACTGGATTATTTCTCGTGCCACATTTCCTCCAGATGAAAACCCGCCTATTATCAGAATGAAGGGAAAAGCGGGACTCATCAGAGAACAGGATATTGCACCACACATTTCTTCCACAACTAACGTGCTCCGTTGTCCACTCTCTACGGGCACGACAGTGACTTGCACGTAATCTGACACACACCATTGGTCGACGGGCATACATGCCAACGGCGTGTAGTCGATTTCAGACAGCTTGTGTCGAAATACGGGTGCCAATAACCGAGCAAAGTTGTCGTTGCAGTTGAGTGGCACTCATATTTCGGTGCCTCCGAGCCGATAAAGCTAAATAGCGGTCTTCATTGGGCATTGTAGCCGGTCTACGTCCTTGACCTGATCTATGGGCAGCACTTCCAGTCTCTAGAAAACGGTTCCAGACCCTGGAAACTACACTTTGAGAAACTCCAATGGCTTCCGCTACCTCTTCTTGTGTTTGACCTCCCTCTAGTCTGCCAACAACTCTAGAAGCTTCTGAATCGGTCAAATGTCTTCGTTGAGACATGGCACACATCGGAACAATGCTCTTACAAACCGTCGAACATTCTTTTCTACCTTATCTTATAGTAAAGTGAGAGGGAAATTTCATTCGCTGCCGCTAAAGCGTCGTTTTCGACGTCAAACTCAAAATTTGCATACTATAAAGTTGGAAAATGAGCAAAATTTACATTTGTAACTCTTTTCTTAACTTTTATGCAAAAAAAAAATCTTAAAAAATGTTAAACCCTTGTTTTTATAGGAAACTTACAATATCCTTTAATTGTTTTGAGCAGTGTATTTCCTTGACTATTGAAATAGCTAGACCTTCCTCCCGTCAGAAATATATAGGGCATTTTTAGTGAAAATTAATCTTTATTTGCAACCAGATCAGATCGTTGTTAAATTTACTGAAGAAATTCTATTAGGGATGAATAGCATTTTATACAAAATAACATATGGCATCTGTAAAATTTTATTTACATATGCTTGCGTTTGAATTTGGCAACACCAGACATCAATGTACTGCCATTTTACAGCTGAAAAGGTTCTTTTGACTTATAATGTAACCAATGGCCGTAACAATATATTTATTACATAAAAGTAATTCCGAAAAAAAATATGCAGGGCCTAAGTTTTGATTAATTAAATGATTTTTTTTTATGCAGAATTTTATTTTTTAAAAATAAATTATAGTCCGGAGAGCAATGACTCTATGGAGAAACAGCATTTTTCTACTCTCCGAATTCATTCAGAAGCTGAATGTATGTCATTCCATGAGAGCTTCCGACATGGAGACATGAATGCCATTTCTGTGTAACTGACATTCTGTGGTTTCACCTTATTTATGGAGTTGATTCTGCTGAGTGTGAGAATGCTTTCAGGTACTCTACAATACCTGCTTGCCATGTTAAGAGTTACCCTACAAAATTTCGCCAAATTGCAGAATTCTTTTGACACAATATTTCTTTTGACACAATATCTCTATACAGTCATTACCAATGACACCTGCAATATTCAAAAATTCCTGAAAATTAGAATTTTAATCAGTTTGCTCTAAATCTATTCATGAAGAATTAATATACACATTTTCGGCTTTCTTCGTGAACGTAATTTCAAATTTGCATAGACAGTTTTAAACATGCAGCATGCTTATCCAGCTAGAAATACTGCCATTATCTGTTCATATTACGCTTTAAAACGAAATTTACGGTCTAGATTTATCAGTATGTTACACAATTAAATGCTTTATAAAATCAAAATGAGCTATAAAATCAATAAAGCTATGAATAAGCATTTCGGCTTGAGTTGCTCTATGAAACATGTTTTCCTTATTTTTATCAATAGGAATAAAACTATTTTGATTTTTAATCCAAAACATTCTAAAGCATTTTCTATGCAGCAAATTTTACGAAAAAGACTTCGTGTGGTTTGCTGTTCAACTTAACTAGAGTTTCGTGGCATGCACAATACATTTTGTCATGTCGTGTATTTTATAAAAGTACAACAAATAACGACAAATATTCAGCAAATTCATTAATTCTTTTCTTCTTGTTTTGACCTGCCGTAAAAATGAACGGAAAAAGCACCTGATTAGAATTTTCAAACATTTACAAGGAAAAATTTGCTTCCGATTTTGTTTCAAATGCTAATCGATCTTTGTCTGATGTTGCTGCTTCATGTGGAATAATGCAAATAAAGTTTTTAAAAAACTGTAACTGTCACGAAATATACAAGCAGTGTTTAAAATAAGGCTTGATTTGGAGAATATTTGCATGGAAGAAATGGCATCCCTTAAGCATGTCAGGTGCTTTTTGGTGGTAGTGTTATGCCTTTACGCGATCTCACCGACTCATGGTCAAGGAAGAAGAAAACAGCCGAAAGACAAGGGCGAAGCAATGTACACATGTCTTAACCATCAGTGTTGTACTTGCGGTGAGTCCTGGCATTAAACTTTCTTACAACTTTTACACTTTTTTTGAACTTACATAATGAGTTTCCGCCCAACGAAATACAATTCATGTTCCATCAAACTTCTGTAGTTGATCAACTTAGAGCCATTTTGAAAATGATCTCTGTCCGTTCCTTCCCTTGGTGTCACAAAGAAGGCAAAAAAGATCACTCTGTTTTATAGAGATGAGATTTATCTTCTTCTTCTGAAGATAATGGAGCTTGGTCTTAAAAAAAAGCCTTCCAAAAGCTTAACCTTGTTTAGTAATTTTGAGTTATCAGCTGTAAGACGCATCTCTGAAAAGTGGTAAAGGCTCCTGGTTACTATCGCTATGATAATCTAGAGCCTTTACCAAAATTGGTTCCTTCACTATCATTACTACATGCATTAAAACAAAAGAAAGATTTTGATCTTAAGCTTTCTAGTATAAAGTTGAAATAATAAAGAAAAAGTTACTATGATGATCAGTAAATAGTGAGTGGTCCACCTAAAATCGAATACGAAATAAATGTTTCTAAAAACATGCTCTCTCATACATTATTTACTTTTCATAGATAAATACGCATATTAGATACTTTAATTTAATTTAATATTTAACTCTCTATTGCACTCAGGACACATCAAATTTCACCGTTATATTTCCTTATGATGATGAAATTTGACGTTATTCCTTTGTTGGCCAGTCTGACTTTAGTGGTGCAATATGATAGCTTTACATTTTTAGGTTTTTTGTTATTGACCACAAGTTAATATTTTAGTCACTCAATCACAAACCCAATTTGGAAATATAAAATTTCTTTTAAAACAAAATTCCACCTTGTATGCGTTAAGGTAGGAGTCTGGTAACTTGAGTTCAAAAAATCGAAAATTTTTTTTTGCTTAATTTGAAAGTACAATGTCTTGAGAATATACTGTGAAAATGGCAGATAGAAATTTGAAATATTTCGGGAGTTATAACGAGTTTCCTAGAGCGCCTCGGAGTCCAACCTTTAAGGAAAGTTGTCTGGTAACTTGGGTTCAAAAAATCGAAAAATATATTTTTTTTTGCTTAATTTGAAAGTACAATGTCTTGAGAATATACTGTGAAAATGGCAGACAGAAATTCGAAATATTTCGGGAGTTATAACGAGTTTCCTAGAGCGCCTCGGAGTTTGCTGTTGAACTTTAAACGCGTTTTTCTCAAAACACTGTTTTTCTTGTCGGCCCGGGTCCTAACTTTTTTTCTACTGAACCGATTGCTTTCAAATTTTAACAGGCTGTTCTACACACTTATAGTTCTCGTCGGAACTAACGATAATTTTTTTCACCCCTAACTTTTTATTTTACAACCCTTTCTTTGCTAAAATAAAAGGACTTTTTTTTTCTAAGTCCGCCATTTTGTTATTTACCCTTGAAATTTAACTTCAGTAGTTCCGACCAGAATGACATGTCTATAGATTAAGAATAATCAAGAATATTTGATTTCAGATAACATCAAGAGCCAAAATCACCCGGGCCACCCACGTGCCTTTTTCTTGAAGTTCCAACTTCGAGTGACAATAAAAATAGTAATAAACTACTAAATTTTTTCAAATAAACTTTTTTTTTACATTTTCAATATGTAAATAAAATCACTCTTAATATTCAAGATAATTCATTTTTATTTTCCTATAAAAAACCACCCTCCAAAAAAGTCATGAAAATAGGCATAAGTTACCAGACTACTACCTGAAACACATTCTTTGTGATATTTTGAGCATATAAATATTTTTTGTTACAGGGAATAATTTGGACAATAGAGAGTTACTCCATAAAAAATTCTCTTTTGAGGCTTTTATATACAAAGTTTTGCATTTTTGTAGAGTAAAAATTCAAATATTGAACCAAAGTTCCGAAGAATAAATGAAACTAAAAATGTACCATTTCAGATTACGATTTTTTGTTTTTTAATTCCCTAAAACTTCTCGGCTTGAAAAATTGTTCAGTAAATGATTCATCCTAAATCGAGTTTCTGAAATTTCTCCCCCATATGGTTCGCATTTTATTCGTCATTTTATTCTTAAAATATGTCTGTGAAGATCTGTTTTTCGTTACAGAAAAAAGCCAGGAAATGCAAGAATGTTTCGAAGAAATGGAAGAACCGGTAAGTGCTAAAAATTTTCTGTGCTGGATTCATTTTTAAAAAATCATGGTCTAAAATATTTGATTACTTTCTTACCTAAGGACTTGGAAGATTATACCAATCTGAAAATTTTAGACTAGTCCAATTTTAACTATCGAAAGATTTGTTTTTAGCCTACTTTCTCGGAAAAGCAAAGGAAAGAAGAAAAAAGGGTGAAAGGTCGTTTAATGCATCGAAAAAGTATCTCAAAGTCCCAAAAAATGTCAAAAAAAAAAAGTAAATATTCAAAAATTCAGAGTTGGAAAGCAGAATTTTGAAGCTATTTTTGGATGTCTATCTGTGTCTGTATCTGTCTGTCTGTTTGTATGTATGTGTGTGACTAGTTTTTTTTTTTTTTTTTTTTCGAGGCCGTGTCAGAGCAAAAACTACTGCATAAAGCGAACACACATATTTACCCCCATATGAATTTGTGTCCAGTGGATTTTTGAGAAAATTCTTCCAAGGGAGGTGTAGCAATCGAACGTTTTCTCCGCTTTGGGTGACTGTTATATATGAAGAAGTAACAAATGGAATCAAACAAAAATTGATCCATAGGTAGATTCTACCGGGCACAGATGCTGATGCAATTTTGGTGCCACTATCTGAAAGGGGGTTCAGCAATTGAAAGTTTTTTTTTTTTTTTTTTTTTTTTGTTTTCGTTTCTTGTGACTGCTATTAGGGTCATTCCATCGTGACTAACGTAACATTCAGAGCTGATTTTGTAACTGTTTTTGCTTGTAACTTAAAGGACAAAAAGTATTTTTTTGTTATGCTGGTGGATTTACAATGTAAATGGTATCTATGTATCATTTCTGCTAAGAATTTAAAACAAAATTACTAACAGTAGATATTTTTCCAACCAAAATAGCAGCGTGACTAACGTATACATTTTTGCAACCCTGAAAATGAATGCTCATGTTGTGAGGCAAAAATTTCTCAAAGTTAAGCAAGGGTTAAAAATTGAAAGATATATTTGAAAAATGTGTAAAGTTGTCTTTTAAAAACATAAAACACATTTATTAAATCTTAATTTTTTTTAGTCTTCAGTGTCACTTTTACTCAAGATGCCGTGTGACTAACGTAACGTGACTAACGTAACCATCGAAAAACAAGCAGTAAACACACTACTAACTAGTTATTATGTCTAATCTCAGTGATAATTACAATACTTTTCCATTTTTTTTAACTTCTTATGTTGTATGATTATTATTTATTTATTTATTCATTTATTTTTTGACACTTTTTTTCACCTCAGTATTTTTTTTTTCTTCAGCTGAGGTTGACATTTCTATGGAATGACCCTATATCTCAAAAAGTAATAAACGGAATCAAATAAAAATTGATCCACGAGAAGACCTTAGGCGGTATTACAGCTGGCTCAGTTTGGCATTAATAGTTCCCGGGGGGTGGAGGGGTAATGCAATAAGTTCTTTCTTGTTCCTTGTGACTGCCATATCTCTAGAAGTAATGCTACGCTACCTTTGGAATGAAATTAAAAAAAAAGCATCGCGGAAGAAGGCACTGATTCAATTTCGGCTCCAATCATTCCAAAAGGGGCTGATTTTAGTCATCTTTTGCTTGAGTTATGCAGCTTAATTAATACAACAATGTGAAAGATAAATCACATTAAAATATTTTCACTTGCGATTGCTACGAGAAAGCCTTTCGAACGATTCATTGGCGGCAAGTAACCGGAGAAACATTAAAATCATTTAAAGTTTTATCTGTTGCCATTATTTATTTCTTAGCAACTAAAATAATAGTAATTAATTAAAGCAAGGTTCCGAAAGTTGTTTTTAATTTTCGCTCTTTGATTGCTTTTGCGAATAGTAGATTTTTTAGTTGCGATCATACGTTAGAGTCAACATTTTTTAAGAAGCTACAGAAGAAAGTTTTGCGACGGCCACAGCATACTAGTTTTATTAAATATTTTATTTATTAATTCATTTTTAATTATTATTATTATTATTAATTTGATAAGTTCCGAAAAATAGGATATGAACTTTCTGGAAACAAGTACAATTTTTTGTGGTTGTGGATGTTGTTGGTGTTGTTCTTTGTGGTGGCGGTGTTGTTGTTATTGGTGGAAGTGGTGTTTGTGTTATCGTACATTAATTTGAAAATACTTTTCCAATAAAAAATGTCGCTATTTCCATTGTTACTTCTCTCCAATTATCTTCAAAATTCAATTAATTAAACATCATTACATATTTTAGACCATGCGCTATTTCATCGGAGAAGTTGAGAAATGCTTTGAACTGGACTACACTATTGCGAATTCTGATGCTGCAACGGCTGCATGCGTGCTGCCCAAAGAAGGATGGGTGAGTAAAATTTTCCACTTAAAGCCGTTTTTCAAGTATTTTTTCGTATTTTTTTTTCACAGGAATAAAATCATGCAAATAAAATCTTATACATCGGTGGTGGGGGAGGGGGGTTAGCTAAAAATGAATTAATTCAATAAATAATGAAAAATAAGGTTTAGAAAATAGGTCTATGAAATGGGGGAAATGCTTTTATGTTCGTTGATATGCTTTGCAAATTTAACAACATATTAATTTAACGAATAATAGAAAAATTCCTAATACTGTTGATTGAGAGTAAAGTCAATTTCATTTTTCCTCTTCAATTTCTTGCTTGCAGTTATGATATTCCACAGTTAAAAATTCCGCCTTGCCATAAAATTGCAAAATAAACAAATAAAATAAAGTTCACTCTTTGGCAGACTGTTCGTTGTTGAACAAAGCACAGAAGTATGAGAAGAAATAATACAGTTTGTTTGAATTTCAGGATCGTTGCAGAAATCAAATTCTTGACAACTTCAATAATTATATAGTGAGTATACCTTTATCTCTGTTCAATAATCATAAACAAATTTTGTGTCTAGATTTTTGAACCGTTATGTGTTTTGAGCAATAAATGAATTCAAATAGTAAATAATTTAAACTACATATTCGTATTGTTCTCTCACCGTAAAATGATGTGTGTGCTTTATAATAACTTACTAAAACTTCAGAGAAGTAAGAAGAGTTTTTCAAAGTTACTGCAACTGTGACTATTAAAAATTCCAATAACTGCTAAATATTCTGTTGTAATTTATTGTTAGAGGGAAATTTACATTTCATTGAATATTCAAGCTCCATTGGGACATGGAGTAGTTGCAATATTACTCTTGTTTGAGGGGATTTAGTTGCTTTATCCATAACACGTTTATTTGAGAAGTTTAGTTTTCTTTAATTGAAAACTATGTAGTGTTGTTGTAACATATTCAATGTGATATTCCCGGTAGCAGAATCTTCTTCAGCAGTCGACAAGGTAGATTAAAAATACTCAAATATATTCTGCAATATAAACCACCAATGGATTAGTTGTTACACTTATTACAAATCATCACCAAGGAAGGGTTGAAAATAAGACATTAAATTTAAAAATTACGAGTGAAAAGTAGGCTAAAAGGATTTGAAATGAAATAGAGTACTGGGACGTAGGTAGCAGCCGGAGCAAATGCTTTTAACCTCTCAACCACGGGCTAACTCCTGTGTAGGTACGTAGATTTTTGACTTTTTTTTCCACTTTTTCTTTCTGTTTCATCATGAACTACATGTTTTTAGCTTAAATTCGACAGATTCCTGCAGAATGTGAAAAATAACTTTGTTATTCAATCTGCGACTGGTGACGAAATTTCACGCTGTGTCTGCTACTGAGAGGATGCATATGGCATAATTGAAGAAACATTCTGTAAAGTCTGGTTTTTGTAAATTTTGTATGTGTGACCATACTTGTTAAACTGTCGGAATTTCAATTTCATTTTGGAGTCATTTGACTTGACTTCAACAGCATTTCCTTTACAAAGTACATACTGTCGATACTATGCATACGTATGCAAACATTTATTTATTTTTATATTTATTTCCCTGTATTCTTTAATTTCTTCAATAAATAAATTAATTTCTGAGTTAAATGTGCATTGTACATGAATGGGAATAAAATGTTAAATGATGAATTCGTCCGGATGAAAAAAAAATCATAAGAAATACAAAGGAAAGTGAGCTGTAAAAAGTTAAAGGGAGGAAAAATAATGAATTTCAAATTGCAAATTCATAATCAAAACATTTACCTTTGTTACTAAAGGAAATACAGTTTCATTCTTAAATTTTTGCGACATTTTCGAAAATAATTAAAATAAACTAATGGATCTGGTAATCATTTAATACAGTAGTTGCCATAACTTTAAATATTTTTGAAAGCTTACAATATTTTTTTCTTTTTTTTTCAAAAGTATGACTGTCATTCATTAATTATTTCATCTCTTATTGTATACTTCGAGATAACGTTAGAAAATTTAGTAAAATATTCCAAGTTTATCATGTAAAAATATAATTACCCCTTGTGCCACCCAAAGTACGATACTCAATAATAAAATTAGTTCACCAATAAAAAAAATCTCCAACTGCTGTAATTGCAGCGAATATCTCAATTTAAAAATAAAATGGTGAGCCGATGGATGGACTTGAAATTTATTAAACGGATTCAAATCAAATTGGTTCTATCTCCATATATTATTTCTCTAAGCTGAATCCTATACCCGGTCGAAACTCGCTCATTTCTTTATCGAATTTCAAGAAAATTTATGATTTTGAAGCTTATCCCGCGGGCTATTGACGAAAATTAGACCCACCCTCTAAAAAGTGTCGGTTCGTTTTTTATTCGAACTTCAATTTTTGGGCACAAAATTGACTCTATCTAGCGAAATAATTGTCGTATCGTCTCCATTTTGATTTCATTCGAAAGATTGAAAAAAATGCGTTCTTTAGAACGTTTCTCCGCTAGCGCCGCGTAACGAGAATCTCGAAAATCCACGTTTAAGCGACTTATAAGCGATTGAAGTTTGAAAACGTTAAATTTTTTGCTCAACGGTTAAAATCGTTTTACCATTGTTGTTCAAATCAATTTTAAATGCGACATTTCAAGCCAAGGCTTAGCTCGGTAAACCTTAATTGTAACTTTTATTGTTTCAAAATACTATGGTAGTTTTGCGATAACGTTAGTATTTAGTTTAGTGGTAGCCTTGGGTATTTGATTTTAATATAGGGTATCACTTTTGTAGTAGTTGTAACGTGTCTTTGATCTCTTTGAAAAGTTGTCAGAACGACGGCAGTAGATGGCGATGTTGTGCAAATGAAGCCAATAAAAATTGTCGTATTAAATTTTAAATTTAGAGGTTTTTTTTTTTTTTTTTTTTTGCGGAATTCCGCACGGGTCACCTAGTTGAAAATATTTCTATTATTTTTAGAATGAAATGTACACTAGCGATGACCCAGAGAAGAAGAAGGAAGTCCCAGGTGTAGAAAGAGCAAAAGTGAGTAAAAAATAGCTTTTCGTTTCTAAATTTGAAAAAAAAAAAATAATAATAATAATAAATAATACTCATAACGCTAGGCAATGACGCAATGTGCTATCACGGCTTTTAATTTCTTAGTTTGAAGCCAAATGGTAACACCATATCTTTATACTCAGATACACGTTGCAAATAAATATAAATACAAATGCATAAGTGACGACAAGTAAGAGGTTCTGTGTCCACCTAGGCCAGTTTTAATCAATTAACCCATTCCCCCAGATCCCTCAGGAGATCAAGAGCCCTCTTAAAACTATTCACACCATTGCAAGAAACAGCTGCTTCTGGTAAACTCAGGTCCGTCATTGGGGGGGGGGGGTCAGGGGGGGGTCAATTGCCACCCTTCCCCTGACTTTGGGAAATTAATGTAGTTACATATAAATGGGCGCGGTTCTTGTGCCGTTCCAATGAAATTTGCATTAGGATTACATCTTTTGACCCCCCTCCCCAGGAAAATTATCAAATAACGGGCCTGGGTGAACTATTCCAAAGGCCTACAACCCTGCTGATGTCGTAATTTGCCAGATTTCAAGATATCTTAACTGTTATAGGATCGTCTTTTATGGAGAAATGAATTTGCCAAAAGTGGTAGACGATACAAAATGTCACGAAGATCCTTCATTGAAAAATAGTTAAAGAACACTATAAAAGGAGCAGGTACATGTGTTTCGAAGTTGCAAAGAATTAGTTTGTAAGAAAGCGAAATAAAGCAACCTAATCTGAGAACAGCATGCTTGCTACTTTTTATGCATAGCGAAAATGTTATTCACTGCCAATTATGTATTAAAATAATAACTTTCCTTATTTATGAATCAACAAAAAAAAAAATAATAAAATAATAATGAAAAGAGAGAGAGAGAAAGAGACACACACAGAGGAAAAACAAATAAAAAGATGACAATCTTTTGAAATCCCATCTTTTGTGTTTTTTACTATCGTGAAGATTCCATATTTTATAACGCATAATTAATTCAAGTGTACAAGTATTTTTATGAGTTACTTATGCGGATATGTTTATCAGTGCGTATCAATTACTTTATTTAATTATTAATATTAATATCATTATTTTCTTTCCTTTTCAGGTTTGCTTTGGACCTCATATATCAGCCTGCCAAACATTTCCAAATCAATGTTTATGAGGCAAAAATGTTGCAAATAAAACGTAAGAAATTTTGCTCATATATAAGTAGATTTTGTAGATTTTTCTCCAAAGTCATTGCCATTATCATTGCCTAATCTTACTTAGACTTTAATATAGTGCCACATGAATAAACAGCACTTCTCAGAGCAGGAGAAAATGGGCCATCAGTTCACTTTCGTACTTCCGTAAACTTTAAAAGTCGTAAATTACTAAGTATATTTTTACAGCTCCTTTAAGACGGAACAAGGGATGCTATAGCGTTTTTTAAAAAACTTATTTATTTATTTTAGCCTTATTACTCCCCCTTCCTCCACATACGAACCCCTAGCAGCATAATCTCATCGGCCATTCATCGAAAATTGATGAAATTCTCATCGGCCGATGATCGGATTCAATGAGTTCTCATCGGGAATTGCTCCAATATGTCTCATCGGCTAAACAGAATCCGAGTAGCTATATAATATACGATGAGTTTTGATCGAAATGCGATGAGATTTGGAGCAATTTACGAGCAGTGTAGTCCCGTGCCGATGAATTTAGGATCAATTTTGGATGCTCGGCTTATTTTCATCGGGAAAGTTGATCGGAAGGATATCGCTTTCCGATGAAAAGTAGCTCATCGAAAACCGTGCTCAGATACTGATCGGAACGATGTCATCGTGCGTTACGGGATCGGTTTACGAGGAGTTCGATGATCGGCCGAGCAAAATCCGATGAGTTGATGCTACTTGGGACACACCGCCGCGCATACATAATTTCCGTTTTTTCCAGGACTACAAACCCTGAAAAAGACATCTTATCAAAAACTGCGAAAAGAAATGTTCCAAAAAAAAAAAAAAGAAGCAAAAAATTTATTAGGCGATAAGTGCCTCTTTCCAATAGTATTTTTCTGAGTTTATACATGAGCATTGGATGCACATCTGAAATTTCGAGGGATTTGTTTTATATTATTCAGTGCTGCTTTGGCAAATCGGAAATAGCTAGCGTTATTTTCATTTATACCTTTTCTTTCAACTTTCCACATGAATCGTAGGCGTATAAACCTTGCTCATGCTCAGAATGCACACAGGTGTCTGCTAATTAAATAAAACATTATAACGCAATTATAGTCTTTTACTTTAAAATAGGCGCATCAAGCTCACAAATTTTGCTTCGTCAACATGGAAACTGCTAAGGCAATTCATTTAATTTTAGGTTTATCGAGTTAGGTTTCTATGAAGTTGACGCAAAATTTGTGACCTTGATACGCCTATTTTAAAGTAACAAACTATAATAAGCACTGAGTTACTGAACGTAAACACCTCCTCTGAAAAAAATGAGCACACCCTTACCTTCGTATGGGAAAATTTAATGCATGTTTATCCTATTATTCTTGAAAAAAAATTTACAATTTATGTATCTTAAATAAATATTTTTTCTAGTGTATTTTTACATATGTATATTGCTTTTTATCTTCTAAAAGTTGATTTCATTTTTATTAAAAGGTTTCACTGCTCTCTGAAGGTACAAAAGGAAAATCTTTCGTCTTTAGTCAGTCATTAAAGACTGTAAAACACCTTCAGCTTGATTGAAACACGGCAGGATATTGTATTGCAAAATAAAATGCATTTTTAAAAATGTTGTTTTTATTTCAAAGCATATGTCTCTAGTTTCATTTTAATAACACTGTAAAGTTATGTCATTAACTTTATCATTAGAGAAAAAAACTTTTTTTTTTCTTTTCTTCGGAGGGGAGAGGGGGGTGAAAATGAGTAAAGTACTGTGAAAATGAGTAACTGCACCGTAAATTTTGAATGCAGTGAGTATTTTGCATTTTTGTTAAGTATTACTGTTAATATACTTGTTAAAAAAAGTAAAAAATTAATTTTGAAAAAAATCGAAGATTGCGTGAACACTTTTAAAAATTAAAAAAAAAACATCTCATACCGTTTAAAAGCTTTCCAGTATTCACGTACGTTTTATCGCTGGTTATATATAAGAGCATGCTAGATATTTTTATTATTTTTAAAATCAACTCATGCTCAGCATAACATATAGATTTATAGTCAAACCTAATACATCTCTAATCGTATATTTAGCATAAAAATAAAATGATAAAATCTATGATTTACCCCTCTACTTAAAGGTTTTCAACCCGGTTAAAGATGAAAAATAGAACCACAGTGCAATAACTTTTTTTTTTTTTTTTGTCAAAAAAAAAACGCCATTCTCTCTCTGTTTTGTACTTATTTATAACTAGCTGTGGGGCCCGGCGTTGCACGGGCTTTAAAGTAGTGATGAAAATTTTAAATAAACTACTCGCCGTCAAGGCGGTATATAATGATATATAACCGCCAAGGCAGCTCGCCTTTAAAGTAGCGAGGAAAGTTTCAGTAATGATATATAACCGCCAAGGCAGCTCGCCTTTAAAGTAGCGAGGAAAGTTTCAGTAATGATATATAACCGCCAAGGCAGCTCGCCTTTAAAGTAGCGAGGAAAGTTTCAGCAAACTACTCGCCGCTAAGGCGACTCGCCTTTAAAGTAGTAAGGAAACTTAAAACAAATTACTCGCCGCCAAGGCGGCTCGCATTTAAAGGAGGGAGGAAAGTTTTAGCGAAACCGGTTTCAAAAAACTACTCCCCGCTAAAGCGGCTCGCTAAAAAACTTTCCCGCATAAAAAAGTCAATCACATTATTTGCACATGCTTCCTCAGGAATAAAAACAATGTCAAGTAGCACATATTTAACACTCTCCCTAATAAACAAATACAATTCCCTACCAAAACAAATATTTCCAAACCGCTCTCTTCCTGTAACATTAATTGCAAAATTCCAAACAAAAAAGTTGTTTTAATATTTAGATCGCAGCCAAAAAAAATCCCTGCTAAAAACATGAATTACAATTTAATTTGAAATAAATTTTCAAAATGGTACCAGAAAAAAAAAATATAAGTCATTAAGTAGGCAGGAATTCAAGTGAAACACGGACGATCGCATTATTTGCCTTGTTGAAACGCCGTAAAATGAAATGCTTTTAAGAAACGAAATGAAGAAAATTACACCAACAATGAATTTAAAAGATGTCGCCATAGCAACGCAATAAAACGTTAATAGTTTGATCAGGAAAGAGGTTTTCGAACTCAAAGTTCAAACGCTTGTAACTTTTTTTCTAGTGGAGATAAAAGCTTGGTTCTTCGACTATAAGTCGAATCAATTCTGGGGTTAAAAATATCGCTCTATCCAATGGCGTAAAAATCAAAACTGTGGAATAATTAGTTTATTTTTTATTGATGGTTTTAATGAACCAAGTATTGCAAGAAATCGGGTGAAGCCTTGAAAAAGACAAGTTTAAAAATTGAATAACTCGTGCTGTGTTTAAGTTAGAGAATCGGAACAAACTGCATAGGATGGACAAAATTTTTCTGCTTCCAACGATATATAACATTAATATGTGCAAGTAATTTTTAACCCCAGTATTTCGCGATTTACGTGAAAATTTGCCTTGAATTCGAATAAAAAACGAATCGCTAATCGAATCTTTTCAAACTATAGCCTAAAGTCTTTCTGGATAAATGGACTATTCAACACAAAAAGAATTTTTCAAATCGAACCAGTAGTTCCTGAGATTAGCGCGTTCAAACAAACAAACAAACAAACAAACAAACTCTACAGCTTTATATATTTGTAAAGATTACTTCATTAGCGCAATCGGATATAACGCTGACTCGAGCCGCGAGGATAGCGGGTTCGATCTTGCCATGGGTTTTGTAACTTTTGAATTGCTTTTTTTCACCGGTTAATTTTATCAAAATGTCCAAAAATACATAATGTGAACTTATTGTAGGATTTTAATTGTACTCTTGCATTATGACTAGAAAAGAAAATTTTCATTTTTCCATACCAATTCAGCATGAATAATATTTCTTCACAAATTGAGATAAAGTCACTGAACATGTAGGACATGTAACATGATGGGCTACACCAAGGCTACACTAGATAGCGTTTTATACAGGCTTCTTCATTTGATCAAAATCCTTGGGATAAAAACGGACGTCCTTTTCCAGCGACATCTATCGAATTTTATGGTAACTAACATTTCTACAAATCAAATAATAAAAGACAAAATTAAAAGTTAATTTGTTGGCGACCATTTTACAATTTGGCATTCAATTCTATTTTAGTGTATTTTAACGTTATTTAATAGCTCGTTCAATTTGTTGGTTTATTCTGCATTTTAACGGCTTATTTTAATTAGTTAGTGAATTATTTTTCATTTTAATTGATTCTAATTATTAATTAACTATGAAACGACACTGGCACCGCAGAGCGATAAATGGCGATTTTGGAACGATAGTTCCATCAAAACTTTTGATGAGTTTAGATGGTCAAATTAATTTATTGGGCGATTTTTTTACATTTTAATGGAAGTTCTCCGTAAAGCTTTTGAGAATATTTCAATAACCGAGATCTTTGGTAGTATGTACGTTTCAGTTATAGGTACGTTTTTTAACTTGGCGATGTATTTTCTTACCACCTAAGCGAAGATTAAAATTTTAAGCTTGCATCGTCTTCTTTTCTCTTATTTTGCATTTTAATTTAAATTTCAATGATAATAATGGCTCGATATATTTATTAAACTTGTTATGTTACATGCTAATAGAGCTTTTGAAGTTGATTTGGCGAGTTTTTTAATAAGAATTCTCACATTATTTCGCAGCTTTTTTTCAGTTGGCCCATTATTTTACTTTCAAGTATTAAACTTATGTGTGAAATTAGAAACAAAAAAGGGAAGATTTCGGTGATTGGAAGTCTGGTTATCTTTCACTATTGGCGTTAAATCTTTGTGGCCAATTTATGAGCGAGGGAAATATACTTCCTTCGCAAACATAAACTAAAGAGCAACAAAATAAAGTAATTATCGCCAAAAATTTGGCAACCACAGCAGATTCCCAATTATCGAAATATTATCAATGTGTGAAATTTAACATAAAAAGAACATTACCTTTTAATGTTGTGTAAATGAAAACAAAATTTTACAGTTGGTCGACGTAATATTGTAGTTTTGTTTATTTTTTTCGTACTTGTATTGCTCTTTAGTACCAAACGATTATATATGCTCATTTCGTTTTTACTAAACAAATTAATATGTTTTGTTGTCAATCGTCTTTCCGTTGAACACCATCGCTTCATTAGTGTACATTTCATTCTGGGGCATCAAAATGAAATGTCTCTACGAATAGATTCGCCATTTATCGCTCTGATGGGTCAACGCTATCAAAATGAACATCTGAGCTTTTGCGTAGCAATTAAGATCGTGTGAGCAACAGTAATGAAACAAAATAGTAAATAGAACAATATTATTTCATTGCTACATTTTTATTTATCGGCTGCGAAGAAAAGCGTATATTTTATTAATGCAGAGATGTCAAAATTGAACGCCATTGCTATATGTTGCTAATTCGAATAAAGTAAACAATGAATGAATGTCGTATGACTGAATCATGAGTTGCGACCAACTTTACCTGAAAAGGGAATTTATTTCCCCTAAAAAGCAGTACTAAGAGGGCCTTCGGCATCAATTCACTCTGTACTCCACTTCAGTTAACTACATCAATATTTTTTAACCCTAAAAGATAGGACAAACGTCACTTTTTACAGCGGAAACAACATGCTAATAAATGTAAACAAACATTTGGGAGGTCGTTGTTCAGCGCTCTCTAGCGGGCAAATCTTTACCATTGATGTTTTGAGTAATGAAGAAGCCTGTATAAAACGCTATCTAGTGTAGCCTTGGCTACACATATAAGTTCTTTTTTCATGCTAAAGTTTTAAGCGAGGGAACACTTTAAAGGTGCAATTTTGGTGTAGTTTCCTTGATACTTCATAAAACGACAAAAGTAAGGCATGATCTCATTTTCCTTTAAATCGGTGAAAAACAGTAATTTACTTTGTGCCCGTTTTTGAAAAATTACTGTAAAAATATCTAGTTTTTGAATCACAGCTGTCAAGCACGAATGCTTCGCGCGGGTCAGCTAGTTAATTACTACTCACTTTGGAACACATTACTTTTCTGAACCGTTGTTTTCCTAAAATACATTTTCTATTCACAAATATTTCTCAAAATGTTTTAAAATATTGCTTCAAAAATCTTAACGCTGCACTCAAATCGAATGTAAATCTTAGGCAACACAGTAGGGAGGCAGGAAGGCAGAAGTACTGCCTCTCAGGAAGGCAGTATTTACCAAAGCAAACTTAAATGTTTGAAAAGGAATTAACAATATACGTTTTAAGAAATAATTTTGAATTAAACTTGTATCCAGAATCATTTTATTCAATCATTGCGCATGTTATTTTTTCTTAGAACAGAATCCACTTTAACAACAAAAACAATGATTGCCATTATAGAAATTACAACTGAAATAAAAATATAAGTTTATTTTAAGCTATTATTTCTGCAGACGTTAATTATTACGAGGGTGGGCCACAAGAAAAGGTTACAAGCCCAAGCATTTTAACACTACGTATTGTGGAAAAGTTTTGTTTCCCTCTAGAGTGATGACATATGGAGCTCTTGTCCTAGTGTGTAGGTAGGTAGTGAAAGTTCCCAGATGGTTCCAAACTATATAAATTGCAAGAAACATAGAACTTGGTCTCTTGTGGAAGTGTAAGCAATGATTGGATTTTGTGGGCAAATAATGTGTCCATACAACTGCAGGGTATGAGGAGTGAAAGTGTCATCCTTTTGCATGATAATACTTGGCCCCTAACTGCTCCAGCAACTCAGAAATTGTTGCAATTGATCAGGTGGAAAATCTATAGTCAACTCCCGCACTGCCCAGATTTGACACCCAGTGACTATTTCTCGTCTTTGAGGTTGAGAGAGTACTTATTCGGCATACAGATCGCTTCTAGCAGTAGTGTGGAATCATCCGCCAAGAAGTGGCTCAATGAACATGGATCTAATTTCTACCAAAACGGGGTTAACAAGATAGTTCTGCGTTCTGATAAATACTTAACTAAACTTGGTGACTATGTCGAAAAATGATAGAAATGTATGCTCCTAAACAGTGGCGTAGCTAGGGGTTGGCAGGAGTAGCTCTTGCCACGGGCGCAGCAACCAGGGGTGCGGCATTTTGACCGATTTAAAAAAAAAAGATCAAGTCCAAACAGACTAAAAAATTAAAATTTGAAAGACACTCCGAGCAGCGCAAACTGCGCCCCCACGCTACAAGACAAATGATACAAGAAGTTCTGTCAAGAACTAAACGAGCCTACTTTCCCGTACATCGGCATCGGCATTCTCGCATCTGATCATTATTCTCTTGATTATCTGAGACTGAAAATTATGTCAAACATACCTTTTTAGCACTTAAAGCTGATTTCTAAAAGGAAACTATACCCCTCTCATCAGATGAAATAGACACGTAAAAAGTAATTAACAAATAAATAAAGTTTTGTCGCACCTTTAAAGAGTGTAACTGTTACAGTTCCTCCGTAGGAAAAAATCCTCCATCGTTTTCAAAATAATAATAATAATAATAATAATAATAATAATAAAATAAATAAATAAATAAATAAAAGTACAAAGAGCATCAAAACACATTTTATCAAAGAAAGAAAAAAAAAAAGGAAAAAAAAACCTCGTCCGTTAATAAAATGTCTCGAATTTCACTTTTAACCCTTTATGTACTGAATTAAGTTATTAATGATTTTTTATACATTTTTTTGGTTTTTTTAGTTGAAAATTCATCAAAAAACATATTTATCAAGTAAAAATTTTTTGAAAATTTTGGAGGTCTAAGGACCCCTATGCCTTAGGTCCCCCAATAAAACTTTCCGATCACAGGTACCATCTGTCAGCATCTCAGTAAAATACAAGGAGTGGTACCGTAAAGTCGGGTTACTTGGACCCACAAGGAGGTTACTTGAGCCCACAGTAAAATGATAAAATCTGGGTTTGGTACTAGCATTAGAGACTGCAGAGTGCTTCTACCTAGAGGAGAAACGAGGAACTACGTGCAAGTCTTCAACTAATAAGTACCAAACCTAGATTTTATCATTTTACTGTAATGGGCTCAAGTAACCCCTTAGGGTCCAAGTAACCCGACTTTACGGTACTTAAAAGTTTCAGCATGATTACAGCCATTTTGGATTCATAATACTACCTTACTAAAAGCGGGACTTCTGAGTACCGTCAGTGCATAAAGGGTTAATCCGTTGCCAGTTGTTAAATACATATAAAGAATAAAATGTTCTCGTGAATGGAAAAATTTTGTTACAAAAAAATCGTCTGCCAAGAAAAAAAAAAATAATAATAAATAAAATAAAATAATTGAATAAATAAACAAAAAATCGTCTGCACAGTCAGTCATTTTTTTTTTCTGAGCCTGCATTTCCGCCATATTTGCGGAGTCGGAGTCGGAATTAGAGTTCTCACAGAAGATTACTCAGAAAAGTACTTTAAAAACATTATTTATCAAAACCATTTTCTTACAAAGTTAGTTTGAAGGAAATCCGACTTTAAGTTCAGGATCAACATTCAACTTAAATTCCCCGTAGACGCTAATGTTAATTTTTTTTTCTGAACGGTTCAATATTGAACGAAAAATGGTTCAAATCAAAAAGCGAAATATGGGAATGTATGGGAAAGCCTCTCCGAGATCTTACAGACAAAAAAAAATTTATTCCATTCGGACGGCTCACTCAAAAGTTATTAGGTGGGGAAAGGTTGCTTGAACGGTTCAATGTTGAACGAAAAAATGCTCAAATGGAAAATTTAAGTACGGTAATGAAGTATCCTTGCTGAGATCCTTCGAACAAAAAAAAATTATTTAAATCGGACTGCTCTCTCAAAAGTTATTAGGGGTGACAGCTTGATTGAGCGGTTCAATGTTGAACGAAAAATTGTTCAAATCGGAAATGTAAATACGGGAATGAAGTATCCTTGATAAGAT
>JAXGGA010018075.1:0-22876 GCA_038373865.1 Uloborus plumipes | reverse complement strand
GTATTCTCCAAGATCTTTCCAACAAAAAAAAGTTTATTCCGTTCGGATGGTTCACTCAGAAGTTATTAGGTGGGGAAAGGTTGCTTGAACGGTTCAATGTTGAACGAAAAAATGTTTAAATTGAAAATTTAAATACGGTAATGAAGTATCCTTGCTGAGATCCTTCGAACAAAAAAAAGTTTATTTAAATCGGACTGTTCACTCAAAAGTTATTAGGGGTGACAGCTTGCTTGAGCGGTTCAATGTTGAACGAAAAATTGTTCAAATCAGAAATGTAAATACGGGAATGAAGTATCCTTGACAAGATCTTTCGAACAAAAAAAAGTTTGTTCAAATCGGACTGTTCACTCAAAAGTTAGCATCGCGGGACAGGTTGTTTGAACGGTTCAAAGTTGAACCAAAAATTGTTCAAATCGAAAAATCAAATATGGGAATGAGCTGTACTCGCCGAGATCTTTCCAACAAAAAAAAGTTTGTCCAAATCGGAATGTTCATTCAAAAGTTATTAGGGGGGACAGACAGACCGACCGACAGACCGACGCACAAATTCCCCATCTCAATACCCTACTTTGAAATTTTTAATTTTTCGATATTCATTTTACCTTTTTATTTTTTTAACTTGGCGTTATTTTTTGGACTTGGCGATATGTTTTGGTCTCGGCGATATTTTTTAGATGCATTAAGCTACTTTTATACTTTTTTCGTCTTTCTTTTGTTTTTAACGGGAAAGTAGGCTAATAAAAATGAGGCCCTATTAAATATCATAATGTACAAAAATAGACATCTGTTTTTCAAGCTCCACATTCAGACGTACATGACTATTATTTTCATACTACAGTCGACGCTCGTTATAACAACCACTCGTTATAACAACCACTCGTTATAAAGACTATCCAATATAACGACTGGTGGGAAAAACCCAACTTCATCCCAACATACTCTATTTTTTACCTCTTACAGCGACCACTCGTTACAAGGACTTTTTTCTGGGGGACGGAGATGGTCGTTATATCGAGCGTCGACTGTATAACATGTATCTAGAAATATTTCTATAAGAGTGTACCCTGAAAACTGCATTCAACATAATTTTTTAATGAAATTTTCAGTTTTTATCACTGTATACTTCAGACTTATGTCTCACATTTTTCAGAAATAGTAAGTTTGCTCATTGCAGCAAGAATAGAAAATGATGCAAAATGCACGCTTAGATTGATAAAAACGGCAATATTTAGAAATGAAAAGTTACAAGGAAAAATTAGTCAGTGGAAAAAATTATATAAACGCACATTTCAGTTCATTTATAAAATTCCTCAAAGGTAAAATTTGAATAAGTTTTTTTCAGGAGGGGGGGATACTAACTTTTCAAAATACTTCTGGAAAATACGTTATAAAGGTTCCCACGACAGCAAAACCATTTGTTTGAACTTGTTCCTAAAAGAAATCAAACAAGAAAACCAAACTCCGAATTTCCAATCAGCATTCAACACTAGTACTAGCAAAAACCGGGTTAGTATTGTTGTACCATGCAATGATATACCGCCCATAAGCCAGGGCTAAGGCAGAACTGAAGCAATGACACCCACAGCTGACTGATGAGTCCAGAATAAAGACAAAACTGCAGTCTAAGGATGTCATTACCGAGCTCTGGGTGTCTTTGCTTCAGTTCTGCCTTAGCCCTGGCCAGGGGCGGCAGATAAGGGGGGCAAGAGGGGCAGTTGCACCCCCAAATATTTTTCACAGAATGTTAAAGAAATTGGTAAATTCAATTTGTGTATAACACAAATCAATGATCACTGAAAAAGACACATCAAAGAACTGAAAAAGCTCTTGTCAATTTTCAAAAAAGATTGATAAAACATATTCTCAAGATGTTTTCTAATAAGAGAGGAATCTGAAAAAAAAATGCTCTGAAACAAGTATAGCGGGACAAGAAATTATTTTCAACTTTAGCTGTTTGGAAAAAACACAAGACACTGAAAACCGACGAAAAAAAACTCTTCTTCTTGACTCCAAACATTACATATTAAAACTTGACTAAAAGCTAAAAACTAATTTTTAATCAAGAAATTTTATGTGATAACTAATTTCAAAATAATTTTAAAGTTTGGTCTTTAGAATTTAAAATGTTTCAATACCTCCAATTTTTCTTAATAATTAATCCAGTTTCAGATATCTTTCTTTTAACCAATATTTATTTCTTTTTTTATACTAAGGTACTTTATATTTAACAAACTCGCCCCTAACTCATTGCATATTACCCAGCTTTTCCCTTCAAATCTCGAGTTGAGCGCACCAGGGTTTGCGGATGCTCGCTGGTAAGGTAAATTCATCTTATCCACCAGTTTGTTGGCCATCTCAGCTACAATCTTTGCCCCCAGCTCGGTTATTGGCTATTCCTGACCGAGGAGTACGCAGTAAGGGCGAAACTGCAGTCTCGGGATGTCAATACAGAGCACCGAGTGTAGTTGCTTCAAATTACACCCACTTCAAATTTCAAGCTAATTAAAGAGTAACGTTAGTCTAGGTTGAAGATTTAAATTCCTTTTCCGAAAAACTAAAATGTTGTGGATAAACTTATAATTTTTTCGGGCAGTCCTCTGAGAGGTTTTAATTTTCTACATCAATGTATGCCTAGTGATAATTCTTTGGAAAGTGATTCAATGTGTTTCTTATCATGGGGGGGGGGCGCAGACTGCCCCCTCTCCCGAATCTGCCTTTGCGTACACTTAAGGAAAAGGGACGTTCAGGCATTTAAAATTTGCAATAATGTCCGAAATTTCCCTATAAGGGCATTTTTGGGAGGTCAGAGTCCCCACTAGTTCCTCTCGTGGCGCTCCCGTGAGTTGTGTGGCAATGTTAAAGTGTTATGACTCTAAAACTGTTTTGTTGGAAGTACCTTCATTGTCTTCGTCTATTTTGAGCGCTTTGGAGATGAAGTCGAAGGCGCGCCTGTGGTGGTACCTCTGGACGGCAAAGGGGTTGTTCGCACTCATCTCCTTCTCCTTAGTTGCTTGGCATTCTTGAGAAGTTTCGTTCGCAGGCGAGAAACTCACGGACTGACGAACAGATGTGCAGACGCCGCGCACGAACGCGAACAGCTCGTAGAGTAAAAACCTCAGGGAACTTAATAGAAAAGTAAAAGGAAAGAGAATTAAGAGAAGCGTTCGCTTCACATTGTACTTCTTCTTGGGGACCTCCTTCTCATTCAAATATTCAGGTGGATCTTTAGCATGATTTCTAATGTTTACAGGAGTCATCTGTCCTCCATTACTTTCCCCCACAGTTTGAAACGCGTTGCCAAATTGAAAAATCAATTCCCATTTTTAAATGGAACGTATTTTCATCAGGCTCTACTCGATCCTGGTATCAAGAGAACTGCCGTTGGGCATTTTTATTCTTTTCAAAGGCTGATTTCGGTTAAATGATCACGATGTGGAACATTAGGGACGTTTTTGAACTTTTTCGACACACTAATCCATTTAAAGCACTTAATTGGTTTTCAAAGTTTGCTAAAGAATATATACGAATTCGAGCCAGTTTAAATTTTTAGTTCAAATTTGGAGCAAAGTAAGCCTTTTTAATCATATCAAAATTTTGTATTAAACAAGATCAAAAGCATTAAAATGAAAAATACTCCATCAAACAACCAACGTCAGTAAGAAATGTTCCACATTCGTATATATTCTTAAAACAGCCCGTTCGGCATGTCCCACGTTATGATAATTTCCCCCTCGTCGTTCTCATCTCTCTTGAGAATAAAAAATGAACGTCATTTCGACGCTTCAAATAAAAGCGAGTAGCGTCTGTGAGTGAATTATTCCGATCTTCGTGGGTCGGGTGGCAACAAGTGCGCCTCGTACTTTCATGAATGTTGAGCAGCGAAAGTGGGTCAGTGGTTCCACCATCGAATCAATGTTTATTGTTGCATTTTAACGTGCTCAGCATCGGCCAATTTTGCGAGAAGCGTTCGAAATCGTGCGGTGCTGCTGTTCGGCGAACGCTCTTCCCTCCCCCAACTGGACCCCGGCTTGATATATGGTGCTGCCTTGAAGAAGGACCCCGTCCCTCTTGTTGTGGTAGATCGGCGATTCCCTCGGACATGCTCGACATCCAAGCATCAAAACAACGCAGAGTCGTGTGAGTACCCCCTTTGCTATTCCTAACTCCGATTTCCCCCCTCTCCCCTAGCTAAACGGGGATGAGGGGGCTTTTAACACCTTCCGTGGTGAAATGAAATAAATAACAGTGCAGCGCCAATCATAATATCCATCAACACGATACAATTTCTACATTACTACCAATACACCTACGGAAATCTATAGATCCAACTATCTATTTAAAAATTCGTATCTATCACCACTTTTAAATTATCGGTGACGGACCTACCGCTTCTCTGATGCCGCAAAATTGTGAGACTTGCGGAAGAGGGGGGATACAAAAATACACATGAAAAATACATTAAATGGTACTGTGAAACGCAGAGTGGTCCTAAAAAGCCTGTGAATCTGTAAATCTACCTCTGCTATTGTGTATTACCAGGCCTCCTGAAATTCAACAAAAGTGGTAGCTACCAGAAATTTCTGGTAGCCAGTAAAAAATATTTGCCCTCACACCCCTTCCATTACCAATTTTTCTTCTGAATTGATACTTGCTTCAGTATTAGAAAAATTGAAATTTCAGGCATAAAATTTTGTGTGAAAATTTTACTACTATTTGATCACCGTCAACTTTTAAATGCATGAACGAAAATATTGTTCAAAATTAGATGTGCTAAATCCAGCGAGAAGAGTCGGGAAGCCCGTATAAAATTATGAGTGATGATAATCAATGTTTAAAGTGGAAAATACTGTTGTTACTGACTTGAATAGTGAAAGAACTAGAGGAGAGCAACATTACTTTTACACAAAAACAATTTTCCAACTTGATATTTGAATGAATTTACACACTTTATTAATTTATTTGATTCATTAAATTTTCAACCTCCACAAAACATTCACGCTTGACAGCAGACATTCATAAATTCGACTTTTTTTAATGGTTCAGTTATTTTTCGCAGATTTAAAAGAAGTTGAAATCATGGCTTACTTTTGTATTTATATGGGTAAATATTAAGTATTTAAGGGATCAACAAAAAAGAGTACAACAAAAAGAAATATTGTCTATGCTAGAACAAACATTTTCTCCGGTTTTAATGCAATAGAAAAACGGTTTAAAATCCCGCCATGAGTTTAGGTTATGTATTCTTGGAAGTTTGAATCAAAATTAACCGGTAAAAGAAAGTCAATCAGAAGTGACAAAACCCATCGCAGGATGGAACCTAGGATCTTTGCCAGGGAAGCACAACCTATGGCCCGCGGGCTAAAACTGGCCCATGAAACATGTTGAATTTGCCTGCAGCCAATTCCAAAAACATTGTGAAATAAGAAACATATTTTTCATTTTTCTTTTCCAAATTAAAAATATTTTACTATTTATCACACAATTTTAGTTTCACAGTCAAATATAGGCCGATTTTACTCCTATTTAACACTCCCTTATAAACTCTCATGCATAAATTGTATTCACAAAAATTTAAAATTAAAAAAATATTGAGTTATAGAATTCATCTTCATGAAAGTGAAAGGTATCGCTATCTTAAAACAAAATTTACTCAGGAAATAGAATGTTGAACTGATTACAATACGACTTTTTTGCAGCGCTTCAGCGTTGCTTATTGTCTGTTTTGCGTCAGCAAATCAGAAAATGCCCTCAGAAAATTTTGGTGCGTTGTGAACGATTGTGCAGTCTTCTTTTACTATATGTTTCTTGTTCACCATTGTTCTGATTATTTCTTTCATTGTACACAATACAAGGCCTAACAAACTGAAATACAAAGGTTTGTTTTGTTCTTCTGTACTTTTAATCCCCCTCCCCTCCTTCCCAAAAAAAGTTGCATTAACTTATTAGACTAAAAACACACTTAAGAAATATAAGCACTTATGCTTTTCCAACTAAAATAAGATTGAGCATTTCTTTTTAATTGTTTTTTTTTTTTTTTTTAAATACTGAAATGTTAGTTTAAAAAATGAAAATCACAACAAAAAAGAGAAAGAAAGCTAAAAATATTTTCTCAAAAATCGGCACTAATAAGACAAAAATCTGAACTGCCCCCTGTATCTTTTTTTTTCCCATAAAATTTGCCTCTGAATGCAGTTGCTTCTAATCTGAAATTGTGTTTATGGGTCATTCCACGGTGACTGACGTTACAGTTTGACTCTATTTTTAAATTAAAAATTCAGTACTGACTTGAAATTAATTTTTACCCCCTGAATTTGAACTAAAATGTAATTACAGAGTATACTAAAAGTCTTTTCGTAATTCATTAGGTATGAGGAAATTTTTTTTCAGAAATTATGGGGAATCAAACGTATGTGACTGATGTTACACAAAAGCGACATCACTAAAATTGACTTTTTTTCAATTTGAAATCCTCTTCAAACTAATAGTGTGAAACATAAAAAATAAAATTCCCACAAAAATAGAGATTTCAGACTTTATGAAAATACTTTTCTTGATGGAATAAACTAAAAAACTGATAGCACAGAAAATATGTAATAGGTGTGACTGATGTAACAAAGATTTCGTGACTGACGTTACCATAACAAAACATTGCTACAATAATAAATAATGTCTTTATAATTATTAAAAAAGCATATATTTTGCCCAAAATTGAAGTTAAATTATAAGAAATAAAGAATGGCAACAAAATCTTAATTACACTAATTAAGTTTTACACATTAATTTTTAATGAATTGTCCTCTTGAAATAACTTTTTCTGAGAAGGGCTAATTTTTTTAATTACTTTTTCTTTCGAGTAATAAATTTCATTCACACTGTTAGGCCATTTATAAATATTTTACTGCTCAAAACTTGACATTAACTGGCTACTTATATTTTTGAATGGCACTAACTTCACCTCATAGAATTGACATTGAGCATCATGTTCCACAAGAACCCTCTCTCCTCTCTCTCTCTCTGCTGCAGCATTCAATTTCGGAACACATTTTGCTAAATTAGACTTCAAAAAACTGTTTTGAACTTTTGGTGATTCAGAAAATCACTGCTAAAAAAGTGTTGCTGCTAATTAGCAGCAACACTTTTTTAGCAATTAGCTCCAGCTTCTGATTTATTAAAAAAATATTACTCAAATATGACTATTAATAATATAGCTTCAAACTCGGGGGGGAAAAGCTAAAATATTTTCACATTTCTTGAAGTGTAGTATGTAAAAACTTTTTTGAACAAAAAAAGATATACATACAATCGATCGTGATTTGGATTTTCTTCACTAATAGTGAAGTTCTCCGAATCTTTAGGAAAATAATGTGGCTATTTCTAAATCTGGTGTAGGCTATTATGAAGCTTTTGTGGTAATTTCACAGGAAAATATTGTACTGTAATTTGCTACATCAAAAACATATGTTTCAATTCCGCAAATTTGCTTTCTCATTTCTATACAGTTTCACAAATAAATTCATCTGCTTCTAGGAATATTGCAGAAGTTTTTTAGCGTCTTATCTTTTCAGAATTATCATTTTTCCAAGCAGTTTTGATATCTTTCCAGCCTGGTGCACGTCTCCTAAGATCATATAGGGTCCAAAATTATTTAACCATGTTCTGTTTTCATTGACAAACACTTTAATTTAACTGCCATACACGGAGAGTTTGGAGTACTTGTTTGTTCAGTTTCAATTAAAAAAGAAAAAAGGGCAGGTGCTATTTAAAACCAGACTCTTTTGTGTTCTACATTTTCTTGTATTTCTTTTCCTATTTTTTTTTTTAACTTGATTTTAAACTTACTTTGAACTTAGCTAGATAATCACTTTACAAAAATTTATTTTTTCTCTCTTTTTCTCTGCTCATCTTATCATACACTGTTTTTGATTTACTAATCTTCATATTTTCCGTCATTTTAAATTACTCTCACCTAATATGTTGGCTTTTTGCAGCAGTTAGTGCCATTTGTATGGTTTATTTAAAGCATCTTAGTGAAAAGAGAAATGTGACTGATGTTACTGTGACTGATGTTACACATTTTAAGCAAGTTTTAAATACATTAATTCAACTAGTTTTAAATATTTAAGTAAAGAATATTAAAGATATCATCCTAAATGAAGAGAATATGACTTGTTGTAATCTTGGGTTTAGTTTTGTTTAAGTAAAACAAACTTTTATACTATTTTGTGACTGACGTTACATGAATGTGAGGACTAATTAATAAAAATTGTTTATAAATAATTATAACAGTTTGAAACTTCTTTGTTTGCGTAATCTCTTCATTCATAAACTAAATTTCAATAAAAAATAAAACCGTAGACATACCAGTTAATTTCGTAAGTAAAAAAACTGATGAACTTTCAATAGCTCGAAAACAAGAAAACATGCGCATAAAATGGTGTTGTCAAAACTTACCTATAAAACTTACAAGAAATTAATTTATAGCCTTTTAAGGGTTATTTTATAAAAATTCATTCTTTTTTACATCATATGAAATCAAAAAACTATTGGTTCATTGAATTTTTTTTTCGTGTGTGATGTCTCCAGTTTCGTGGAATTGCCCTTATCAGTACATACAGTGGCGGATCCAGAAAAAATCTACAGGGGGGGGGGCACAAAATGTTTTTTTTTTTTTTTTAACTGCAAAATAATAATTATTGTTAAAAACATACAACCGTCATACTCTTATGTATTATCGTATTTTCCTTACCTTTCGGTTCCTGGTAATAATGGCATTCCATCATAAACGTATGCAAAAAACATATAATAAAATAATGCAAAAGGTATATGAAAGCACTTAATTCACTATCGTTAAACATTAAGAACAACCTCGCCCACTCGAACTCAAGAAAATATCACTGAAGAACTATCTACTTTCCCATAACGGTTAAAATATAACAATATTATAGCTAAAGTGCTTTGGATGTCTTTTTTTTTTATGAGTCTAAATTCGGAAGAGTGCACAGACATGGCGCCGTATCATTCAGACAATAAGTATATCAAAACAAAACATGTTTTAGCGTTTGAAGAAATGTAGCCAGAATAAAAACGTATTAAGTGAGTAGTTTTTCCCTTTGATTAACGTTTATGGAATAAAAAACTAAATGCCTGTAATAGCCAAGTGGAATGAGAATGCAAAAACATAATTCCACTCAACCGCTTGTTATGTCTCCCTTTTTTCTATGTGCAAATACAAGGTAAGCAAAAATATGCCAAAGTATTTGCTTTCAAATGATCTGGCGCCATGGAATAAGTTTGAGACATTCGAAAGTTTCGAAGATCAATAAATAAAAAGAAAAAAAAAGAAACCGACACATTTTTCTCACATCGGAAGTGTGCCAAGAGTAATATTCAAAATGAATTTTCTTTTCCGATTCCGTTGCCAAAAAACTGTTAAAAAATATTTTTAAAAATGCAAAACAGATGTAACCAATCGTCACTGAAAATTTGATCGGTGTTTTTTATTTCGGTATGGGTTTTAGGCTCTTCGAGAATATATTACAGGGGGGGCACGAGCCCCCGTGCCTTCCCCGCTGGATCCGCCGCTGAGTACATATATCTTTGAACCCTGACTTATGGTCTAAAACAGTGGTTCCTAACCTGGGGGCGATTTGGTTCCTCAAAGGGGCGTTAAATTCTTAAAGGGCGATGGGTATTTAAAAGAGAAAACAGTAGTCATAAAAGGTTAGCGAGAAGCGAAATAATAAACATGTACGAAATCGGTATTTCAGAGTCCAGACAATTAATCACAAATTAAGAAAAATACGAATTCCAAGTGCTTCCTCATCTCACCTTGGATGATCCTTAGGAAGTATTTTGTCGCTCATTGTCCATTTTTATGAATTTTCCGATTTCCGAGTTATTTTCTTCCAAAATTTCGGTTTCAGTGATTTTAATTCCCCCTAATTCCAGTCTAGAAAATAAAAGAATTTCTTGAAAAATGTACTTTTGTTTTTTGAAAAGTATGTCAAAGATCTTAAGTTAAATGTTACCCTTCAAATGCTTATTAGATTGTTGTTTGCTTTGTGAAAGAATTATAAATTAAAGGTACTTTATTTATTTATTTATTTTTTTAGTTTAAAAGTGAGTGGTTGTAGTTGCTTTTTTGCATATGAAGGGTCAGGGGGAAAAACCACGGTAGTCCACTTTTTGTTGAACTTAAAGTGATGCTACCACCTGTTAGAAAAATAAGTGTAATTTCGTTTAGTATATGCAATATTCGTGAAAAAACACTGTAGTCCATGTATTAATGTCATTTTAGAACAAGTATACTGGGGAAGTTTATGAGTTCGTAAAGTTTAAATTTTGTTTTTTTCAAAATGAATCAAATGTGACTACCGTGGTTTTTCCCCCCGACCCTTCATATATTTTACTTCAATTAAAGTTGGTTACTTATATTTTTAATAATATCGATGCTCACTTGCGCCAACTTATGGTTTTTTTCGAGGAAGAGGGGGGGGGGCGATAGGTGTCAGTCAGCGTCTTGAAGGGGGCGTTGAGCTCAAAAAGGTTGGGAAACACTGGTCTAAAACTAGGATCAGACATCCCTTTCAAAACGTTTTTTTCTATTTGCAGTCTTGCATACTATACAGTTGGAACTTTCTACCGTATTTTCAGGTAGATAAGCTGCTGCTTATCAGGGACGTAACTAGGCCATATTTGAACAGGGGCAAGACGTCGCTTCGACGCCCCCCCCCCCCATTAAAATAAAATAAAATATTTGTCGAAAAAAATGATAACGCCAACGTTTGGGCCGTCCTTTAAGGGCATAGTCAACGTATATTACATTGAAAATGAACAAAAAGCACAACTAAATACATACAATACTTTCTCAAAGCCAAAGGGACAAGTTTTCCCTCTTCACAACCCTGAATATCGGGCCAGACCGACCACCAACACGCATTGGTTTTAGTGCTCCATTTTCTCATACATTTTCTGTGCAGATGCTTAATGCTTTTTTTTTTTGTAGAAAGTATGCTTAGCACAGTAAACAAAAGTTTAAGTTAAAATGTTAATTCTTAAACTTCTTGCGCATTTCAATATGAGAATAGTTTAAACCTCATAGACTCCTTTATTCATATTGTAACGATTTCAATGTGAAAAGATTTACAAAATGATATCAAAGTATATGTGGGCTGAATCAAGATGAATAGATTAAAATTTTAGAAAATAATATTTAATTATTTCAATAAAAGACTAATAATGAAGAGGCATTTTAAATACATTTCTATTTAGTTTCAGCTTTACATCACTTACATTAAAAAACGAAAACATTAGAACTTTATTTTGCGATCTTTTTTGGCTGCAAAAGTTTTTACTTTTTCATCAAATGATAACTTAGACAATAATGATAATAATAATAAAAACAATAATAAATACAATATGAGTAACCTTAAATACTTTCAAAACAAAAACAGGGTTTTGAATTCAGAATTAAAAAATTGGGAATCATGTAAAAGGAGAGTTCTATCTTTATTCAGTTTATCTCAAGTTTTTCAGTAATTTTTATTTTGAAATTAAGAAAAAAAAAAAGAAATGCTTCCAATTGTTAAAAAAATATATCATAAATTAACTTAATACCAAATGAGTAATTGTTTTCCTTTTCATATTGAACATTATATTTAATACGTTTGAAAGCTACTTGAAATGAAATATATTTTAAAAGCCTTAAATACTTTGCAAATCAAAAATGTTTTCATGAATTTCACTTTAGAAAAATTCTTCAGTAAAAAAATGCAAATTTAACAATTAAACTGTCCAATATTCAGCGCTAAAAGAAGTGTACAGTGAAATTTTAAGAAACTTAGAAATCCTAAACTTTACTGTGTAAGAAAAGGAATGAGAACATTAAAAAAAAAATGTGAATCACTGAATAAATGTTTATAAAATAGCATTTGTTTATACTTTGTGAAACATCACATATTATGGCTGAAAAATATTGTGTACAATTTATTTATTTAAAACTATAATTAGAATTTAAATTTGAAAATTGGTATTTTATTAACGCGATAATTTCCAGGAACACTTTTACAGGTCACTCTCTAAAAGAAAATATATTCATGCCATTTACTGCACCCTCCGCACTTTCTCTCCGGCGATCTTTCCCACATTAAAAGACATTTCTTTAACTTTCTGCCTACGCCTGCATTGAGCTTTTTTTTATGGAGAGCTGGCTTTGCTGGCTTTTAAAAATGTGTCTTTTTTTTTAATAACGAAAAGAAAATTATGCAGTTACTTAGCCAGTTCAGCGACCCTAAAATCTGGCGCCCAGGGCACGAGCCCCGTCTGCCCCCTCTAGTTACGTCCCTGCTGCTTATACATGTTTAAAAGCTGGATTTTAACTTCTGCTGCTTATACGATGTGATATATTATATTGTATGATATGATTACATGGAAAGCCACAACTACAGCACCCTTGATCAGTTTTATTTTGAAAAGGGTGAAAGTATTTCTGCTCATTCAGATGTTATTTTATTTTTCTATATATTTTATTTCCCATAAAGAAGGGGAACAAATTAAGAAAAACAAAAACATCAACAAAAGCCAACATATCTAACAAAGGAATCCAAAGGAAAAACAAATAATAAAAAAATATCGGGAATTGCCCAGAGGATGGAAAGTAGGGTTGCGGTAGCAACCAAGAAACCCATGGTTACTATCAAGAGTAGAACTGGGTTACTATAGGTTGCAGTTATCGCCAAAATATTGCGACGTTTTAATTACCTATGATATTGAAACACTGTTTTCAAATCAATGTTACTCAATCTTAGTCATTGTTTTTGTTGTCAATACGCTTATACAGCATATGTTCTTGCAGTTTAAATTTTTAACAAAGTTTTATGCGGCATAGCTGAAGAAGCATTTTTTTTTTCTCTGGAATTTTGCGCAGTGCAGTGTATATGGTGGTGTGTCCCCGAAAATACGGTATCTCGAATTTAAGGAAAGAGGAGAAAATTCAAAATAAGGAGTTTTTGACAAAATTTTATAACTAAGCATTTGAAATAAAGTCAAAGAGTTGGTCTATTGAGATGACACGTTTATCTCGGCCCAAAAAAAACCACCCAGGTTTTTACGGGTATGCTCGCTTGTGGCAGAAAGCTGCCGACACAGCGACATTGTCGCGAATCAGGGAGACAGTGTGCAGCAAGATTTTTCTGATTGGAAGGAAAAGAAGGCTAGAAAAAAAAATGAAATAAAATAGCCACCAGAAAAAAAACCCATGAATCTGTAGTATTAATGTTAACATATTTAAACTATAAACACCTTGTGTAATTGTAAGAGGGTAGCATATTTATTATTGAAGCATATTCCAGTGTTGCAGAAAGAAATTGGTTCTAGAAAATTTGTCGCAGAAAGCTGGAAAAAATGCTGCCACAGGGCCACTATGATGGTCAATACACGACCCAAAAATTGCCATCTTCATTTCCTGACAATTTATTAGGTATAAGAAATAAAACTGCTGTGTGTATTTCACACTTATTTATTTATTTTAACACTTGGAAGATGAAAATAAACAATAATTATTCCAATCTATAAATTCAATTCCATATCAATTTAAAAAATTCAATATTAGAATGCTTTTTCCCAATTTAACGGGTAAGAATTTTTTAGGGGGTAGAAAAAAATATGGTTCCACGCATCAATAGAGGATCAAGAAGATGCTATACGCCGCCAACTGGGCAATTTCGATCCATGGACAGCTGTTTCGAGCTTATTATGCTCTCATCGGCATGGAATGCGAAAGGAGTCGAGTTGGAGGCAAAAAACCTTTTATAAAGCAAAGAAAGCCAAAAAAAAAAAAAAAAAACTGGTAGCTAACATGAAATTAGAATACCAGCGAGCCACCGCACTTGGTACGGTACAACTGGTAAATTTTTTTTTAGGCAGGTATAGAGCAGTGAGTAACCAACCTAAGCAAGCCTAAGGCAGAAACATGCAATACACCGCTAACTATACCTTGAGCTCTGCCTAAAAAAAATTTACGAGTTGTACCGTACCAAGTGCGGTCGCTCGCTGGTATTCTGATTTCACATTAGCTACCTTTTTTTTTTTTTTTTTTTTGGCTTTCTTTGCTTTATAAAAGGTTTTTTGCCTCCAACTCGACTACTTTCGTATTCCATGCTGATGAGAGCATAATAAGCTCGAAACTGCAGTCCATGGATCGAAATAGTCGAGTTAGCGGGGAATTGCATGTTTCTGCCTTAGCCCATGCTTAGGGGGTTGGTTACTCATTGCTTTATAAGATTAAGAAGGTTCAAGATAATTTAGTTATTTTAATTCCATATGTCGAGCTGTTCGTTTTCAAAGGAACACTTAACGTTTGTTTACATTAATTAAAAATACTTTATTTACACTATGTACATTCATCAAGAATGGCTAAATTGGCATTTCAAAAATGCTCAGAACAAATAATGATGAAGTTTCAAGATAACAAAATCATGGAATTCCAGCCTATTTCTAATACATCATCTGCTTCTTGCGAATGCTGCCAGACCAAAAGTTTAACCATAACAAGAAAAGATATGCAGATAGAGCTTAAAATTAAATATACAACACTGACCTCACTTCAGGGCTCCCCTTTTCTATGAAAAGTACTAGTAGGTGCCTAATGTTTCAGTAGAGAAGCGTAAAATGATGATTTTTGAAAAGCTCGGGGTTTTCATCAAAAACCAGGGACGCCATTTCAAGTTTTTCCGGGGGGGGGGGGGGCAGAGGGTTAAAACACAATGCAATTTCATCGGAAAACATAACCACTCCCACTTACATGTAAATACATTGATTTCACTAAGTCAGGGGGGCAGTTGACTCCCCCCCCCCCCCCCCCCCCAATGACGGGTCTGTCAAAACCCCAGGTATTTTGGGTTATTTTCAAACCCTGGTTTATATTAATAAATTTATACAGACCTTTGACAAAATTCAGATTTTATCTTATCCTCAATCGAAGCGATTCAAATATACAAATGGCATATCTGTACCTCAGAACCAGAATGGCGTAAGTCCAAAAACAGTGATTTTCACTTTATTAGTGCCCTGTATGCAGAATCTTCTTCTGCATCACCCTATGAAAATGGTATTCATATGGTAACAGATTCCTTCACAATTATTTAACTGCATTGAAAAAATGCAAGTTCCACCCTTTGCATGTATCCGACAAATGTTTTTCCACTCTCCTGAGAGCCGGCCTGACTCGAGGCCGAATATTCCGCTATTTGGCCGCCGAATAGCTAACTTGTTTTTGCTTATAAACAAAGCACAGGTCGCATTTAAAGCATACTTTTGTATGATTATGAGTTCAATATACATCATTGAAGATTTAAAAAAAAAATTGGAGTATTTTTTTTTTGAAAATGGTAGTATTAGTTCAAACTTCAAAAATATTCTTCCATATGCGGCCAAAAAATTACTAAAAAGAGGATCAGAGCTCTATATTTAAGCTTCTAAAAAAGTATTTCATTAAGCTCTTCCAACTAAACAAGGGGGAAAAATAAATTGAAATGATTCAGCATGGAAATGTATTTTATAATTTTTTATTGTGTTTAGTGTTACATTTACCAAAATTTGCAGCAACAAACCATATTTCTCTATGAGAAAAGTTAATATTAAAGGTATTCCAACACAAAAAAATATAATTATATTTAGATAAATCTAAACGTTTATCTGTGTTAGCACCAAAAGAAAAATTGACTTATTGTTCTTAGAACCCTTTTTTTTTGAATAACGAAATGGTTTAAGTAGTGAGAATTAAATTTCCTCACCTATCTTAACAGGCCAGAAAGTGCATTTCAGGACTAGATGTTCACTACATGTACCAAATGTAGACCGTTCATTTAGGGGGCAGGATGGGGTCAAGTGCCCTCCCCCCCCCCCACGGCTTTGGAAAAAATCAAAATGGTCTTTTACCAAAAAGTGAGGCGTGGGGTTTTTGGATGTTTTCGGTGAAATTGCATTGTGCTTTGAACCCTTTGCCCCCCCCCCCCCACGGAAACAACTTGCAAATGACGTCCCTGACCAATGTGATATAAACGCTTAATTTTCAAATCTGGTAAAATTTTAGAAAAAAAAAGAAAGAGACCTATCTCCTACAAATGTTTTCTGCATCATAATCTGTTTGTACAGAAGAAATTTTAATTATTTTTAAAAAATAAAAGATCAGGAAAGAAGTCTATTTCTTTCATACTATTCCATTTTACACATATTTCATTTTGATAAAGAAAAAACTGATCATTGTTTCATCTTTCATGTATGATTAAGGATACCAACCTTTGTAATATGCAAGAAAAAGTATTTTGCTTTATCCTGTGATTTTGTATAGATTTATTTTATGTGTTAAGATGGTCAAGGTTCGACAATAAAAGTAGTGAATACCCTATGACAAAGTATCATAGTATAACAAGATTTCCTTTAAAATTAACATCCTAAACATCAAACATGATAGAGATAATACAAAAAATATATAAAACTTTTCAAACTGCGAAAATTAAATTTGATTTTGCACAGTATTCGGCCAAAGCCTAATGGTTAAATAAGTATTCGGCCGGAGCCGAATATTCGGCAAACGGGCCTAATATTCGTTGCATCACTAAAAGGGATATAGGAATCATGCACACCCGCATGATTTAGAGTGAAAGAGCTGGCCAAAACTGTTGCCATAAGAGTATTAATATGTGTAAATGAGTTATATGCCTCATGTAGTACCAGGGTTGGTAAGGTTTTGGACACAACAGTAAAAACCATGGTTTACACATTCCTGTCCAAAAGTGTTCAAAATTAAATTTTAGTGACATTTTATTTTCTGAGCAAGTATCAAAAACAGAATAAAATGTACAAAAGAAATATTTTATTAATTAAAAAAAGAACTTATTTATTGAATGTGAACATTCAAATATGTATTTAAAAAATACATTGAATTTATGTACCTCGAATCTAGTCACATAGAAATTGTAACTCTGCACTAAAAATTTGAATTATTTTATTTGAGTAATTTTGCTTTTAATAGCGGCAGAACTTTCTATCCCGAGACACAATGAAACTTGATAATGAGAGGAATGTGTTTGTTCTAACGGAAAGTGTTCAAGGTTAGAATTAAACACGCAATTGTAGTTGATCTTCAAAGATGTTATCGGTAGGTTTGAGGACTCTTCCCCATTTTGAAATATCAGCCTTAAAAACAAATTTCAGAAGATTCTTCATGATATTAAGAGGGCAGGAAAGTTCCAGGGATATTTGAAATTTTTTCAAATTGTAGTCCTAGAAATGAAATTTTTAGCACTATTTAATGATGGTGAGGGGGTGGGGCTTCCAGTTTTAGGGTGGGTGATCTGTGTTCGAGACTTTTGAAATATTAAAGTCTAAATACACGGTTGTATGCCATCTTTGATAAAATATGGGAAAGGCTTAGGTTCGGAAACTGCCACAAGAATTGTTTAAAAAGTCAAGTTTCACTCTTCTAGGCTGCCTTTTGCGATGTAAATTGGAGCGCTAAGGTTCAGGGATGTCCCTCCCTTCTCTCCTTGACTACATCTCTATTGTTACATCTGCATAACACATTTTTCCTAGAAATTTGGGCAGTTATCGATTGTAATATTGAATGGGATGACAAATTTTCAAAATAAGATCTTATATCTGTACCTCAGAAGCAGACTAACGTAAGTCCATTTTCATCATTTTTCGGTAGAGGGGAAAAACGATTGTCGAATACATCGTTTTTCCCCTCTACTGAAAAATGACGAAAATGGAACTTACGTTAGTCTGCTTCTGAGGTTACAGGATATTAGCAAGCATCCTTATTTTGAAAATTTGTCATCCCTTAATATTACAATCGATAACTGCTCAATATTTCTAAGAAAAATGTGTTATGCAGATGTAATAATAGAGATGTAGTCAAGGGAGAGCGAGGGGGGGGGGACATCCTGAACCTTAGCGCTTTTAATTTACATTGCAAAGGCAGCCTAGAGAGTGAAAACTTGACTTTTTTTTAACAATTCTTGGGGCAAGTTTCCGAACCTAAGCCCTTTCCATTATTACAAAGATGGATACAACCGTGTATTTCTAGACTTGGAATTTCAAAGTTCTCGAACACAGATCACCCACCCAAAAACTCAAACCCACCCCCCTCACCATCATTAAAATTGTTGCTGAAAAATTTCATTCTAGGGCTACAAATTGAAAAAATTTCAAACATCCCTGGAACTTTCCTGCACTCTTAATATCATGAAGAATCTTCTAAAATTTGTTTTTAAGGCTGATATTTCAAAATATATATATATATACAAGGCAAGAGTCCTCAAACCTACCGATAACATCTTTGAAGATCAACTACTATTGCGTGTTCAATTCTAACCTTGAATACTTTCCGTTACAACAAACACATTCCTCTCATCATCAAGTTTCATTTGAACGGCTTCTTCAATTTCTAAACGTGTCCGGGGGTAGAAAGTTCTGCCGCTATTAAAAGCAAAATTACTCAAATAAAATAATTGAAATTTTTAGTGCAGAATTACAATTTCTATGTGACTAGATTCGGGGTGCATAAATTTAATGTATTTTTAAATACATAATTGAATGTTCATTCAATAAATAAGTTTCTTTTTAATGAATAAAATATTTCTTTTGTACATTTTATTCTGTTTTTGATACTTGCTCAGAAATTAAAATGTCACTAAAATTTAATTTTGGTCACTTTTGGACAGGAATGTTTAAACCATTGTGTCCAAAACTTTACCAACCCTGATACAACATGAGGTATATAACTCATTTACACATATTAATACTCTTATGGCAACAGTTTTGGCCAGCTCTTTCACTCTAAATCATGCGGGTGTGCATGATTCCTATATCCCTTTTAGTGATGCAACGAATATTAGGCCCGTTTGCCGAATATTCGGCTCCGGCCGAATACTTATTTAACCATTAGGCTTTGGCCGAATACTGTGCAAAATCAAATTTAATTTTCGCAGTTTGAAAAGTTTTATATATTTTTTATTATTCTTATCATGTTTGATGTTTAGGATGTTAATTTTAAAGGAAATCTTGTTATACTATGATACTTTGTCATAGGGTATTCACTACTTTTATTGTCGAACCTTGACCATCTTAACACTTAAATAAATCTTATAAAAATCACAGGATAAAGCAAAATACTTTTTCTGCCCTATTCAAAGGTTGGTATCCTGAAATATACCATGAAAGTTGAAACAATGATCAGTTTTTTCTTTATCAAAATGATTTATGTGTTACATGGAATTAGTAATGGAGTGGAAATAGATGTTCTTTCCTGATCTTTATTTTTTAAAAATAATTAAAATTTTTCTGTACAAACAGATTATGATGCAGAAAACAATTTGTAGGAGATAGGTCTACGTTCTTTTTTTTTCTAAAATTTTACCACAGAATTTGGGAAAATAGCGTTTAATCACATTTGGGTCAGGACGTCATTTCAAGTTTTTCCACGGGGGGGGGGGGGCAAAGGGTTCCAAACACAATGCAATTTCTATCGGGAAATACATCAATAACCACGCCCACTTATATTGTATAGACATTTGATTTTTTCAAGCCGGGGGGGGGGGGAGGCATTGGACCCCTCCTGCCCCCCTAAATGACGGGTTCTACATTTGGTACATGTAGTGAACATCTAGTTCCGAAATGCACTTTCTGGCCTGTTAAGAAAGGTCAGGAAATTTAATTCTCACCACTTAAACCATTTCATTTTTTCAAAAAAGGGTTCTAAGAACGATAACAGTCAATTTTTCTTTTGGTGCTAACACAGACAAACGTCTAGATTTATCTAAATATAATTATATTTTTTGTGTTGGAATACCTTCAAATATTAACTTTTCTCATAGAGAAATATGGTTTGTTGCTGCAAATTTTGGTAAATGTAACACTAAACGCAATAAAAATTTATAAAATACATTTCCATGCTGAATCATTTCAATTTATTTTTTCCCCTTGTTTAGTTGGAAGAGCTTAGTAAAATACTTTTTTAGAAGCTTAAATATAGAGCTCTGATCTTCTTTTTAGTAATTTTTTGACCGCATATGGAAGAATATTTTTGAAGTTTGAACTAATTAATACTACCATTTTCAAAAAAAAAATACTCCAATTTTTTTTTTTTAATCTTCAATAATGTATATTGAACTCATAATCATACAAAAGCATGCTTTAAATGCGACCTGTGCTTTGTTTATAAGCAAAAACAAGTTAGCTATTCGGCGGCCAAATAGCGGAATATTCGGCCTCGAGTCGGGCCGGCTCTCAGGAGAGTGGAAAAACATTTGTCGGATGCATGCAAAAGATGGGACTTGCATTTTTTCAATGCAGTTAAATAATTGTGAAGGAATTTGTTTTATAGAATACCATTTTCATAGGGTGATGCAGAAGAAGATTCTGCATACAGTGCACTAATAAAGTGAAAATCACCGTTTTTGGACTTGCGCCATTCTGGTTCTGAGGTACAGATATGCCATTTGTACATTTGAATCGCTTCGATTGAGGATAAAATAAAATCTGAATTTTGTCAAAGGTCTGTATAAATTTATTAATATAAACCAGGGTTTGAAAATAACCCAAAATACCTGGGGTTTTGACAGACCCGTCATTGGGGGGGGGGGGGGGGGGGGAGTCAACTGCCCCCCTGACTTAGTGAAATCAATGTATTTACATGTAAGTGGGAGTGGTTATGTTTTCCGATGAAATTGCATTGTGTTTTAACCCTCTGCCCCCCCCCCCCCCGGAAAAACTTGAAATGGCGTCCCTGGTTTTTGATGAAAACCCCGAGCTTTTCAAGAATACGCTTCTCTAGAATTTACGCTTCTCTACTGAAACATTAGGCACCTACTAGTACTTTTCATAGAAAAGGGGAGCCCTGAAGTGAGGTCAGTGTTGTATATTTAATTTTAAGCTCTATCTGCATATCTTTTCTTGTTATGGTTAAACTTTTGGTCTGGCAGCATTCGTGAGAAGCAGATGATGTATTAAAAATAGGCTGGAATTCCATGATTTTGTTATCTTGAAACTTCATCATTATTTGTTCTGAGCATTTTTGAAATGCCACTTTCGCCATTCTTGATGAATGTACATAGTGTAAATAAAGTATTTTTAATTAATGTAAACAAACGCTAAGTGTTCCTTTGAAAACGAACAGCTCGACATATGGAATTAAAATAACTAAATTATCTTGAACCTTTTTAATCTTATAAAGCAGTGAGTAACCAACCCCTAAGCAAGGGCTAAGGCAGAAACATGCAATTCCCCGCCAACTCGACTATTTCGATCCATGGACTGCAGTTTCGAGCTTATTATGCTCTCATCAGCATGGAATACGGAAGTAGTCGAGTTGGAGGCAAAAAACCTTTTATAAAGCAAAGAAAGCCAAAAAAAAAAAAATGGTAGCTAATGCGAAATCAGAATACCAGCGAGCGACCGCACTTGGTACGGTACAACTCGTAAATTTTTTTTAGGCAGAGCTCAAGGTATAGTTAGCGGTGTATTGCATGTTTCTGCCTTAGCCCTCGCTGAGGTTGGTTACTCACTGCTCTATACCTGCCTAAAAAAAAAATTTACGAGTTGTACCGTACCAAGTGTGGTGTTTCGCTGGTATTCTAATTTCACGTTAGCTACCAGTTTTTTTGTCTCTCTTTGCTTTATAAGAGGATTTTGGCCTCCAACTCGACTCCTTTCGCATTCCATGCCGATGAGAGCATAATAAGCTCGAAACAGCTGTCCATGGATCGAAATTGCCGAGTTGGCGGCGTATAGCATCTTCTTGATCCTCTATTGATGCGTGGAACCATATTTTTTTCTACCCCCTAAAAAATTCTTACCCGTTAAATTGGGAAAAAGCATTCTAATATTGAATTTTTTAAATTGATATGGAATTGAATTTATAGATTAGAATAATTATTGTTTATTTTCATCTTCCAAGTGTTAAAATAAATAAATGTGAAATACACACAGCAGTTTTATTTCTTATACCTAATAAATTGTCAGGAAATGAAGATGGCAATTTCTGGGCCGTGTATTGACCAACATAGTGGCCCTGTGGCAGAATTTTTTCCAGCTTTCTGCGACAAATTTTCTAGAACCAATTTCTTTCTGCAACACTGGAATATGCTTCAATAATAAATATGCAACCCTCTTACAGTTACACAAGGTGTTTATAGTTTAAATATGTTAACATTAATACTACAGATTCATAGGTTGGCACTTGGAATTTGTATTTTTCTTAATTTGTGATTAATTGTCTGGACTCTGAAATACCGGTTTCGTACATGTTTATTATTTCGGTTCTCGCTCCCCTTTTATGACTACTGTTTTCTCTTTTAAATACCCATCGCCCCTTAAGAATTTAATGCCCCTTTGAGGAACCAAATCGCCCCCAGGTTAGAAACCACTGTTTTAGACCATAAGTTAGGGTTCAAAGATATATCTGTACCTCAGAACCAGACTAACGTAAGTCCATTTTCGTCATTTTTCGGTAGAGGGGAAAAACGATTGTCGAATACATCGTTTTTCCCCTCTACTGAAAAATGACGAAAATGGACTTACGTTAGTCTGGTTCTGAGGTGCAGATATGTACTCAGTGGCAGATCCAGCGGGGAGGGCACGGGGGCACGTGCCCCCCTGTAATATATTCTTGAAGAGCCTAAAACCCATACTGAAATAAAAAACACAGATCAAATTTTCAATGACGATTGGTTACATCTGTTTTGCATTTTTTAAAATATTTTTTAACAGTTTTCTGGCAACGGAATCGGAAAAGAAAATTCATTTTGAGTATTACTCTTGGCACATTTCCGATGTGAGAAAAAGTGTGTCCGTTTCTTATTTTCTTCTTTTTTTA
>JAXGGA010018074.1:0-22880 GCA_038373865.1 Uloborus plumipes | reverse complement strand
AACAAACTACGAATTAGAGCTCGGAAGAAATGTGTGATAGCTATCCAAGGGAAGAGTCATAAGATTTTAAAATTTTAGGGAGTGTGCTTTTTTAAATATCTGGAAGGAAAGCAATGAGGACTTGCTACTTAGGAATAAAGAATAGCAATTTAATTTAGCTATTTTATGTCCGGCGTTTAAGTAATTTAAATTTAAGATTGTACAGAAAAAAGTTTCCTAAACCAGTGTAGGATATTTACATTCTTTTATGATGAAACTTCAGTTTCTTACTCTCTACTTTGGAGAAAAAGGAATAAAACATAAAAAAATTGATACTGAAAGTAGCAACCAAAATTTAATGATTTTCCAATGATATATGGAGAAAATTTTACACCTATTTTAAGTATTCATTCAGTGTTAGGTTTGATGATTTTCAGGATGATAAAAAAAAATGCTGATCTTTTCAAATTCTTTGTCTATTTTTCTGCAAGACACTACTTGTTTCCCTTTTGAAATCCAAATCGGAATTACTAACCTTTTTCATTGGTAATCAAATATAAGAGTTTTCTTCAACAGAAATTTATACCAGTTATATTGAAATTTGGAAATTTGTACCAACAAAATTTTTTTCACATTTACACACTTTACAGTCTCATGCTGTTGTAGATTTTGTTCAATATACGTTTCTAAACAAATATTTTTTGTTATGAATGCATAAAAATCTACATACCGTTGAGTATTAATTGATAGCACTTAAAACACTTAAACTTAGGATTCTCAAGAGCTAATCCTAAAATCAAAGACTTGGTAAAAAAAGATACAGACTCATAAACCACATTAAGTGCAGACTGTTTGAGTTTTAGAATAGAATGTTTGATGTTATTTGTTTTTATTTTAAGCATAACCCAGCTGACAAGAACCTATAAGAGTGTTTATTAACGATAACTCTTAAGTTCGGACTTGCTTTATCTTTATTATTTTAATTTCAATTACTCAGATTTACGAGAAAAAATGTTTGATTTGAGTAAGTACATAGTCAGCCAACATAAAATCTATTTTTAACTTTTTAAATTTTTTTCAGTTGTAGGAAAAATACAATGTGGCACGCTGAGCTTTTTCTCTCCAAACAGTGGTGCTCTCCCTAAAAAGGTTGGCCACCCCTGTCCTAGACGGTGGCGTCCATATCCTCTGGTTCAAGGGCTTCTATCATGTCCCTTTTCGTGGCTGGTGGCATATGTGTGCGTGCGCCGTGCGTGTGTGTGTAGACGAGCTTGTGTGGATGACGTGTGTGTGTTTGTAGGCATGTATTGTATGTGTATGTATGTGGAGGTGTGCATTTGTGTGTGTTTGTAGTTGTGTGTAGACGCGTGTTTGCGCAGGACATGTTCCCAATGGCCTAGGAGGATCGGAGGAACAGGGTCAGCGGAGTCGTGGTCCAATACCTACAGACGCCGGTGAAAAGTGGTGCTTGCAGAGGCTGCGGTACAAAAAGCAAAGAAGCACGTCAACCTCAGGTAAACAACAGTAATAAGCAAATTTGCTGATTGCTTTAAAAACGAAGCTTTTAAATCGGCCAGCGACTTAATGGTAGGAATGTAAAAAAGATTGCGGACAGTGGATCTTCACAAAGTGATTAGTTTTTCTAACTGAACAGGCGCCTGTAAGCTAAATTAGAACAGAGCGGAGTGCGAGTTTATTGCACAGTAGTAATAAAAAAATCCCCAATTCGAATGTGCTCTTCTACAACATACGACGATGCTTACCACACTATGCCATTGCGTTCACTGCAAATGACGCATATACTGCTCGTGCTCTCTATCCATTCCATACCACTTCCACGCATCTTATCCCCACCACAACTCACACCACACCCTCTCCAAATGCGATAGGTTTTTATGCCTGACCCTGTATGATGAAATCTTGTTACTTAACCCTTTATGCCCCGACGGGACTTTGAAGTACGCTTATATTCATTTAGTATTACGAACCCTAAATGGTTGGAATCATGGTGGTATTTGAAAGTACCATTCCTTGTACTTTGCTGAGAGGTCGGAAAATGGTACCTGCGATCGGAAACAGTTTTCTTAGAGGCCCTGAGGCGTAAGGGGCCGTAGACCCTACTGATCTTAAAAAAATTTTGATTCGTTACATATGTTTTTTGATGTATTTTCAATTAAAAAAGCAAAAAATATCTATAAAAAATCATTGCTAAATTGATTTGGGATTTAAATGGTTAAGTATTTTCCTCAATCTCCGCTCAAAATGCATTTTTAATGCATTCTCTCGTTATGACGTCGCGGTTCCAATAACATCCCGTTGTTATAATGTTATTACCATCACCCACTGCTTCATCATTGTTAAAAAAATAAAAAATAAACATTTATTGCAACATAAAAAAGAGGGAAGAAGAAGCGGTCTGATTCATAAGTCACACTTCAATTCCTTGACCGACGCCAATGACGAAAAGCGGAATGGACGTGGCCGTTTCGATCGTTCTGTGCCGAATGATCCGTGAGCGCAACAGTTTTGAAACTCGAAGGTGAGGAGGGATGCCGCGGGATGAGAAAGGGAGCGCGGGAGTTTCTATTGCCGGAGGAAAGGGACTCGACGAAAGGGGCAATATTGACCTAAATTCACTCCAAAACAGACGATTAATTTTGATGACTTTTTACAGCGGTGAAGGTCGGAATGACATTTTAGTAGTTTGGAAGACCACTGCAAAAACTTTTAGGGGATTTTTTTTTTAAACCAGAAAAGTCTAAATCATTATTTTTTCGGGCCGGAAAAATAAATATATAATTAAGCACTATTTACGTTTGACCCAATATGGTGGTATCGCATGGGCTAGCCGCGCTGCATTTAAGATCCTAGAGTCATAAAGGGTTTGAGGGAAGACAATAAAACCGTCAAAGGAGCTTTCCTTGACGAGGAGAAGCTAAAATCTTTGTTTTGTAACAGTCATTTAATTCACTATGGTTTAACGACCCCGAGGAGCGATGCGAGAGTTACTACTCCCCAGACGGTTGAAAAAAAAAAAAAAACTTTTATTCAATGACTGTGCTGCAACAATAAAAAAAAGGGGGAAATCTATGACTCGGATAATAACATTAAATTAAACTTTCATTCACGGCATTCTAACACTTTTAACTCAAGGAGACCCCGATGTGCTCTCGAAGTCCTTAAAATATCAGGTTCATTCGCCCACTCCCTCTTCCTCCACAAAAAGCTTCTTGCTGTTCCTGAACCCCTTCTTTATGCTACGGGTAGCATAAATATAGAAAAAAAAATTGCTATTAGTATGAAATGTTTCTTTTGCTCATTTCATCGACTGGATTAGTTCATGTTTAAAATAAATAATTAAATAAACTAGTTTGTTGAATATAAATTCAGATATCTACTGGCTGAGCCAGAATTTTCTTCTGGGAAAATAATAATTATCTTAAAAAACAATTATGCACGCTTAATAAATAAAATTAAATTCATTTTGAACGAAAGAAACGAAAAAAGTACGTTACGAAAGTATTTATCTCATGTTTATGCCATAATCGTCGGATTGCCCATAGACAAAAAGCTAAGGGTTCTCAGAGGCGGTTAACCTGAGCTACTCTTTTCTCTCCTTACCCTTCGTGGACATTCATTAGCAGTAGTTAAGACAAGAATAATATTACTTAGCGATACTATGCTGATTCCAAATCTATTGCACCAGAAGGACTTAATCATCATCTCAGAATTTCAGGAAAAGTCACTCGCTATTCCTTGTTTAATAAACAAGTCCCAGTGCTCCTAAATTGTTTACTAATTGATATGCTTCATGACTTCACTATTAAAAATTTCTTTCACCCTTGACAACCACTTCAAGATCCTAATCGCTTGATTGCGCAATTGAAAATGGAACAGGAAAATTTGTCCCCGTGCACGTTACAAATACGAAGCACAAGTAACAAGCACGAAAACCTCTCTCAACAGTAGAGTACAATTGAGTCGCTTAGGCTCAAAACCCGCGAAGTCCACTTTTGAGGAAAAATATTTTTTTTTTTATTAAATATATAAGTTTAAAATTTCCTTGGCCAGTGGCAAAAATACTAGATCTCAACAAAAAGTTTGAATATAAAGCGAGGGTTTAATTCAAAATCCTTTAGATCCATAGTTATATTTTCAGAACTATAGATTTTGAGAAATGGATATAACTGGTTTTGATTCTACAGTCAAACCTGTCTATCTCGAATTTCACGGGACAGAAGAAAAATTCGAGATACGGAGGTTTCGAGATACAGAGGTTGTGATAAAATTTACTAAAATAAGCAATTGGAACCAAGTCAAATACTTAATAGATTGTTTTGCATTGATATTGTTAAATATTTTACTGTACGACATGTTGCGAGTCCATGTTTTACTAATTGTGATGACTATATCTGTAGCAAGTTAATGCATACCTTTAAGTACCAACATAGTCCTTGAATAACTGTGCAAAAGATGATTTTTGTCTCCAAGATATGCCATTGATAAAGGTGGCTGGAGATGAAATTCAAAAATGAGCCGTCAAAATTCGAGATATAGAAGTTTTCGGGAAAATAATTCGGGATGAACATGAGAAAAACATTAAATTTATGCTGTAAAGGCAGGGAAATTGAAAAATTTCGACAAGGAGAGGTGTTCGAGATAAGCAGGTTCGAGATAAACTGGTTCAACTGTATACGTTTCAATTCATAAATACGAACAGGTATCTTCGGCTGTATGCCTTCTAAAGATCGATTACTGCAAATTTGGAAGTACTTGCAAATTCACAACAGTCTCATTATTGATCCATTTAACTTTTTTCTTCTCCACTTTCGAAAACAAAATGTATCTACAATTCATTTTTTAAGCAAAATTTCCCCGTCATTCTTTTTCAGAAATTAAATACAGTTTAGTCTCGATAACTCTGCTTAAAAGTTTCGAGTTATCGATAGTTTCGAGTTATAGGCAGTTTTCGCAGCAATATTAAGAGTATGAGACCCAATGAAAGCTTTGATATGAAGAAATATTCGAGTAGTAAATTTTTGAGTGATCAAGACTCGACTGTATTATTATAGATATCTCTCTAATGAGTTTCCTTCAGTTTGCGATTTCATTCTTCAAAAAAATAAAATCTTATAATCCTTTAAAAAATAGAAGTAAAAATTAATTACTCCAACAATGTTTCATTCCAGAAATAGATCCTTCCGATTGACTTCTATTTTAATAAAAATATTGAGAATCTTTATCCCCTTAGACTGCTTAGGTTCGGATTCAAGGCGGCGTAACATCGTGCTTCATTCATCGAGTTTACACAGTTGTAGGGAAGCTCTAATTCAATTACTCCGTCGGGCCCAAACTAGTCGTTGCATTTATGTCAAAACTTTTACTCAAAATTAGTCTCAACATTTGAATACTTTCGCCCAAATATTGTAACTGAAGATTTTGAAATTTTTTTAAATTGTTGATTAATAGTAGTGATGCACCGATTAATCGGCCATTATCAATGATCGGCAAAATTGGGTCGATTAATCGGCTGAAAAAATATTTTTTAGCTTTTTTCCTTAAAGTATACCTTCATGCACTAAGAAACTATGATGAATAATTTTATTAACAGTGATAATAACCCTCACGGGTGATATAAAGCTTTTAATAAATTAATTCTCCTACTTTGAATAAATATACACATTGACAATGTTGTAACATTTTTCATGTGACCATAGTTTTCTCTTTAGCACCGTGGTTTTAGTCGACCTCTAATTTTCACAAAGAATAAAGGCCTTGAATTAAATTGCTACTAATTATGAAAAAAATTTGAATTAAAAGTACTCCTAAAATTGGAGTACTCACCGCAGACTCCTCCAACCTCCCCCCCTTTTTTTAATTTTTATGTCCAATTAACATATTTAACAACTAGCTGACCCGGCCACGCGTTGCTGTGGCTAAGGTACGGCTTAAACTATAATGTTTCAATAGAAACGAAAAACTTTATTACCGTTATAGAGATCAACTTTATATAAATATGAATTTGAGGTCAAAATATGAAAACAATCGAACAAAAATTTCCTAAGTTTGATAGAAACAAAAAATCAACAAAAAATGTAGCATTTTAGTACTTAGAAATATTATATTCAAGCTTGTAACAATCGAGTTAATTAAAAATTTGCTAATTGCTATTGTAACATTTTATTTTTTAATGTAACATTTTATTTTTTAATAATGTAGGTAGGGAAGCTAATTAACCAATATTATTTGTTATTTTTTGAATTATAAGCATTTTTAATTTCAGTTTAACTCAACACTAATCGGTGCACAATATTCTTTGTTAATCTATCTCTTGTAAACAAAAATAGATTGGACGGTTTTCCCACACGGGAGCAAGCGACCTATAGTTGCCCATGGGAAAAATATGGATTTTCTAAATCTAAACCGCAAATTGACATTGTTTGTCCTTGGGACTTATTAATGGACATGGCGAAAGCTAAACGATTGGGAAACTGTAGCCTTTTGAAGGGTATTGAAGATTCTGACGGTGTCATTGGGATACGTGGCAACAGAACTACTTCATCTTTAGACTTGCCAGTCAAAATCATTGCCTCAATAATGTTCCCGGTGATTTTTTTGATAACTAAACGCGTACCATTGCATAATCTCGGTGGATTTAAATTACGTAGAAGAACTATGGGTGAAACAATTTTTAACCGCAGATTATGTGGTGGCATTCCGGGTATGTTTAAAGAATTTTAGCCAAGAATACAGAAAAGCTGGTAGCTAAATAGATAAATTGCAATAAAAAATATATTGCGGTCCTAAATTGAGATAAAAACTATCCTATCATTTAAGTTGGACCAAACTGAAACTGGGTGCAAAATTTGGTTAAAATCGGTTCAGTAGCTGAGGAGTCCATTGACCACAAACACAGGGACACGTAGTTTTTATATTGTTACAAATCTTGTAAATAGTTGTTGTTTTTCCTGCCTTGCATCATTTTCATTAGTTTTGGTTTTATCTGACGTCATGTTGCAAAAGTATCTGAAGATATCACTTTTATCACTTGTATACCGGCCCCGTAACACTTTGTAGTTTTTACACTTGCCCTAACTTTAATAAGCGTGAAGAAATTTTCGCTCGGAGTGGTGTTTTTCTTTTTATTTCTAGCGTTTTCTTGAATGAATTGTTTAAAGTTATGAATGATTTGGAATATTCCAGATATTACTAGAAAGTTGTCGGGAATTCTTTCCGTGTATAAATAGCTGGCCTTGAACACAAGTCAGTCAGTTCTTTTCAGATGTTGATTTCTGAGAGTGCTCGTTTTTATTCGCTTTGGGCGAATGTTGTTTTTGCTTTTGTAATTTCTTAATTACTGTTCACGTTAGATACGTGGTGCTGAGTTACTGTTGAGAGTACAGTGTACTGTTTGCTGCCTAATTGCTGGATGTTTAGCAATTGTTTCCTGCTCTTATTGTAAATAGTGTACATACTTGTAAATAAATTTATAGTTACTTCCTCAAGATTGGAATGCTCATTTGAAGAAAGTTGAAGGTGCTACGGACTCGTTACAATTTTGGCGCCCAACGTGGGGCATCTTCAAGGACTTTCTTGGAATTACCTGTGAATTCGGACTTTTCTTCCTAAGGACTTTTTGACTTCGGAATTTTATGGTGATTACTCGAGCAATGGAGGAACAACTGCAAAAACTCCTTGATGCGATCAACGCTGTTAAAAGTGACATGACTGCGAATCAAGAACAATTAAAGAATGATATGGCGATTATGGCTACTAATCAAGAACAATTAAAGAGTGATTTAACCGCTAGCATAACTTCAAGTCAAGAAGAAATTAAGAATGATTTAACCGCTAGCATAACTTCAAGTCAAGAAGAAATTAAGAGCGATCTAACGTCAATGAAAAGTTTGGTGGAAACTAAATTTATCAACATGGAAAATAAAGTGGGGGCTCTAGAAGATCGAATCATCACAGTAGAAAACCATGTGGAAAAGAAAATTAAAGAATTTGAATCAAAGTTATCAGGATCCTGCAACAACTCAGACAGCGTTGAGAATCGAATCACCACAGTAGAAACACATGTGGAAAAGAAAATTAGAGAACTTGAATCAAAGTTATCAGCATCCTGCAACAACTCAAGTGACTGTGTAGCTGCAGCTGGAACTTCTCGTTCATCCATTAAACTGGCCACATTTGACGGGAAGACCTCGTGGAATATTTACAAGAAGCAGTTCCTCATCGTTGCAGAAGCAAACTCTTGGGACTCTTCCACGAAAGCCTGTCACCTCGCAGCCTCGCTGAGAGGAGATGCAGCCGACATACTACAGACCTTCCCAGAGGACAAGCACCGCGACTTCGAAGCCCTATCATCGGCCTTGGAGCTCCGCTTTGGCGAAGCATGCCAAAAAGAATTCAGCCAACTCCAGCTGAAATCCCGACTCCAGAGGGCCGGAGAGACTTTGCAAGTTTTTGCAGCAGACGTTGAGAGGCTTTCCCATCTCGCCTTCTCGAACTGTCCTTCGGATGTTCGCGATAGCCTGGCCCTGAACTACTTCATAGACGGAGTGCGAAGTCCAGAAATTCAGACGGCTCTCCGGATGGCGGACATTAAAGATCTTAAATCCGGTCTGGTCTACGCAATGAAGTTCGAGGCTGCACAGCAAACATCCCGCAAGGATCGCCATTTAATCAGGGGCGTGGAAGTGAGCGCCCAGGATTCGAACTTAACTCGTCTCTCGGAACTTGAGCGACAAATGAAAGAGATGTCGGGGACCCTGAAGAAGATTGCAGCTCGCAAAGACCAAAGTAGACAACCACTGAAGTGCTGGAAATGTGGCGGTGAGGGCCACGTACGAAGGAACTGCGAAGCCCGCCAAGAAACAAGAGGGAAGGGTACCTCTTCCTCTTCAGCTCAGGAAAACTAAGCTATGGCAATCTCGCGGGGCGGAGGTCGCCAAATTGGAATGAGCCCCATCCCAAAGTTTTCCAGATTTCCTCAAGAAGTGGCGGCTGCAATGGACTCTTCATTTACGCATATGTGAATGGGTTTCCCTGCGAAATGATTGTGGACACAGGAGCCAACGTTTCCATTATTAGGTCTGATGTGGCTCATCGATTTGGACTCAAGATCTTATGGACGCCGCCCTGCGTTACTCTCCAAACTGTGACAGGTGACAAAATCGAGATTGAAGGGAAAGTGAACTTAGAAATAATGTTCGGAAGCGCCACTTACCATCACACGGCATTCGTCGCTGACATTACAGATCCCTTCATTCTCGGACTGGACTTTTTGAGAAAATTTGATTTTTCTATCGACTTTAAAAATAATGAGCTGCACTCGACGAGGGAAGACATAGCAATTTTCAACACCGAAAATAACTTAAAATCCGCTCATCAAATAATAGCACAAACAGATTTATCGATTCCCTCTAGATCAGAAGTACTAATACCTGGCTCCCTCAAGGAAAACAACAGCTTTAAATTCGGCCTCATTGAATATCCTAACCAGAGTAATAGCCCAAAAGGAGTACTAGTGGCATCTACGCTTGTGGACCTTTCAAGGAATGCAGTTCCTGTGAGAGTCGCCAATGTGAGTGAAAGACCGAGGAATATTAAGAAAGGAGAAGTGTTGGCAACTTGTACTCCTGTAAACTGCATCATCAGAAGAATTGATTCCTCCGAGACTGTGTCTTCCGAGTCCTTGACTTCGAAATTAATTGGGAGTGCACCATTATCGACGGATCAAAGATACGCTGCGGAAAAATTGGTGGACAACTTCAAGCAGGTGTTTTCATCTACATCCGAGGATGTTGGTCGCACGAGTTTAACGCAGCATAGGATCGACACTGGAGATCATCCCCCTATCAAGCAGCATCCAAGACGACTACCGTTCGCCAAGAAGGAAGAGGTTGAGATCCTCTTGAAAGAGATGCAGGAGAATGACGTCATCGAACCCTCATCCAGTCCTTGGGCATCCCCTATCGTCTTGGTCCGAAAGAAAGACGGCTCAACCAGATTTTGTGTTGATTACCGACGCCTGAATGACATCACCAAGAAGGACAGTTACCCTCTTCCACGGATCGATGACACTCTGGACACCCTTTCCGGACACAAGTGGTTTTCGACCCTGGATTTAAAGAGCGGCTACTGGCAGGTGGAGATACACCCCGACGACCGAGAGAAGACGGCGTTTACAACCGGACAAGGCTTGTGGCAGTTCAAAGTGATGCCCTTCGGCCTCTGCAATGCACCAGCCACGTTCGAGCGTCTTATGGAATCAGTGTTACGAGGACTGTCTTATGAATCCTGTCTTGTCTACTTGGACGACATTATCATCATAGGACGCAGTTTTGAGGAACATTTGGCTAATCTTAGGAAGGTGCTGCAAAAGCTTAAGGAAGCCAACCTGAAGTTAAGCCCGTCCAAATGTAATTTGTTCCGCCGTGAGGTGAACTACCTTGGTCACATTATCTCTTCCGAAGGTGTACGAACAGATCCAGATAAGGTATCTGCAGTCAAGAATTGGAGCCGCCCCGAAAATGTCCATCAGCTGCGAAGTTTCCTGGGGCTCTGCACGTACTACAGGAAGTTTGTGAAGGGTTTTTCCAACATTGCACGACCTTTGCATAAGCTGACGGAGAGCAAACAAAAATTTGAATGGTCCAAAGAATGCGAGGATGCATTTCTACAGCTGAAGGAGGCTTTAACATCAACGCTTATTCTCTCTTATCCTCAGCCTGAAAAATCCTTCATACTTGACACTGATGCGAGCCACGAGAGCGTTGGAGCTGTTTTATCTCAAGAAATAGACGGTAACGAACATGTCATCGCTTACTGGAGCAAATGCTTATCCAAGTCGGAGCGAAATTATTGTGTCACGAGAAAGGAATTGCTCGCCATAGTTAAAGCTGTAGAACATTTCCATCATTACCTCTACGGCCGTAAATTCCTGCTCCGGACTGATCATGCCTCTTTAACTTGGCTTTTGAATTTCAAGAATCCAGAGGGCCAGGTAGCCAGGTGGATATAGCGGCTCCAGGAATATGACATCGAGATTACGCACCGAAAAGGTTTGTCACACGGTAATGCTGACGCATTATCAAGAAGACCTTGTTCCGAGAACTGCCATTATTGCTCCCGAATAGAGAAACAGTACGGGACGACAATCCCTACTGCCTGTCAAATTACTGCTACTTCATCATCTTCAGATCCTGATCCATGGAGTGACGACCAAGTAAGAAAAGATCAGCTTGAAGACCCAGACCTAAAACCTATCATAGAGTTAATGGAAAAGGACAGTCGGCGACCTAGTTGGCAAGACGTTTCTATCTACAGTCCTGCAACGAAAAGATACTGGGCTCTATGGAAATCTCTCCAATTGCGAAATGGCGTCCTGTATAGGAAATGGGAATCTGACGATGGTAAAGCATTCAAATGGCAGTTACTCCTTCCCAGATCAAGAATTCCAGACGTTCTAAAGGAGTTGCACAGTAGTCCGACTGGAGGACACTTTGGTATCCTGAAAACCCTCCACAAGGTTCGAGAGCGCTTCTTCTGGAGCAAGGCGAAGGATGACGTAGAGAAGTGGTGTCATTCTTGTGACGCCTGTGCTGCCCGTAAAGGACCGAAGAGAAGGAGCCGCGGGAAGCTACATCCTTACAACGTAGGAGCTCCTTTCGAACGAATCGGGATCGACATTCTTGGTCCTCTACCGAAAACTTCTGATGGGAACAAATACATCCTCGTTTCCATTGACTATTTCACCAAATGGCCCGAAGCATATTCCATTCCAGATCAAGAAGCTACCACTGTAGCAGAGACTCTAGTCCAGCATTGGATCTCGAGATATGGGACACCTTTGCAGATCCATTCTGACCTTGGAAGGAACTTCATCTCTGCTGTGTTTAAGGGCCTATGTAAAATCCTCAAAATTGAGAAAACTCGAACGACACCACTACACCCACAATCGGACGGCATGGTGGAGAGATTCAACAGGACAATCCTTAATAATCTCTCGCTTATGGTCTCCAAAAATCAACAGGATTGGGACAAGAAACTTCCTCTGTTCCTGCTGGCCTACCGCAGTGCTGTCCACGAGACCACCGGATATTCCCCATCACAGATGCTCTTCGGCCGAGAGCTTCGGCTGCCTTGTGATCTCGTCTTCGGTCTCCCTCCAGATGCGCCTTCATCGCCTGAGGAGTACGTCCAGGATCTCCAGGCCCGGTTGGAGGACGTTCATCACTTTGCACGGGAGCGAATCAACATCGCGACGGAGAAAATGAAGACCCGATACGACACAAGGTTCACTGGCCATGACTTTCAAGAAGGTGACAAGGTATGGCTATGGAATCCCATCCGACGTAAAGGTTTATCACCCAAATTGCAGTCGCATTGGGATGGACCCTACACAGTCCTCCACCGGCTGAACGACGTCGTAGTGAGGATCCAGAAGTCATCACATTCAAAACCCAGAGTTGTACATTATGATCGGCTAGCCCCATACTATGCCCATAGTTCGTAAAGTAAATCTAAAGCTACCATGGTAATTTGTTTGTAAATTTTGTAAATAACTTTTGTCTTTAATTGTTTGTAATATTGCTTCATCAATGTTATTATTTCTTTCATGTTCTCATTGTTATTGTTTATCATGTTTATGATTGGTCATCATGTAATGTGTGTATCTGTAAGTTTTCCCTTGCTTCCTTTCTGGGGATTGTACTGCCCGGGACGTGCAGTCCTTGGGAAGGGGGTAATGTTACAAATCTTGTAAATAGTTGTTGTTTTTCCTGCCTTGCATCATTTTCATTAGTTTTGGTTTTATCTGACGTCATGTTGCAAAAGTATCTGAAGATATCACCTTTATCACTAGTATACCGGCCCTGTAACACTTTGTAGTTTTTACACTTGCCCTAACTTTAATAAGCGTGATGACATTTTCGCGTGGTTTTTTTTCTTATCGCTAGAATTTGTGAATGGATTGTTCAAGTTATGAAACAAAATATTCCGGGTTTTTCTAGAATAGTGTGGACATTTCTTTCCGTGTATAAATAGCTGGCCTTGAACACAAGTCAGTTAGTTGTTTTCAGATTTGATCTGGTGACTCGTTTTTATTCGCTTTGGGCGGATGTTTGTTTTGCTTTTGTAATTGCTTAATTACTGTTCACGTTAGATACGTGGTGTTGAGTTACTGTTGAGAGTACAGTGTACTGTTTGCTACCTAATTGCTGGATGTTTAGCAATTGTTTCCTGCTCCTTTTGTAAATAAGTGTACATACTTGTAAATAAATTTATAGTTATTTCCTCAAGATTGGAATGCTCATTTAAGAAAGTTGAAGGTGCTACGGACTCGTTAAAATATAAAAATTTGGTATGGACCCCACACTACTTCCTTTTACGCGTAAATTTCTCAGTAGATGCCTTAAGTGCTAAAATAGTGCTTGGAGTGAGCAAGATAACAATTCAAACATTTACATCCTGAGTTTGCCACGAAACAATGCAAAAAAAAAAAAAAAGTTTTACAATGATTAATCTCCTAAATATCGCCAATTTTAACATTATTCGGTGGATTTTTCGCAAAATATTGCCAATAGCGCCAAATTGAACCCAAATTTTTAAAAATAATAATTTTTTTCGCCAAATTTGTCGCCAACTTGGTGATATGTCACCAAATTGGCTTCAAATACTTGGCAACTTAAAGCTTGGCGATATATCGCCAAGTGGTCGCGCTAATCCATATCACTTTTGTCTGCATTGAAATTAACACTTATTTACCCCATATAAGGGGTAAAACACCCCCTTGAGGAAATTCGAATGCAATCCCGAGGGGAGGTGCACAAAAATAAGCCAAAAGAGAAAATAAGAACAATTTTATTGCTCACAGAAACCAACAGAAATCTTACCAAAGTTTAAAAGAAGAAGAAAGTTCTCTTTCCTAACTTCAAAAACGAAATAATAGAAATTTCGTGCATTATTCTTCATAATGATAATAATAAAAACAATAGACATCGACAAACTTCAACCAGGAAACGTTAAGTTAAAAGCTAAATTCGTTCACTCAAGCCATTTACTGCAATGTATATTGAAATAAATTAAAAATGAAATAAAATATGTTTTGCAGACGATAAATTTAGAACCGTTTACTATCATGTTGTCTCTTTTTTGACCTCATTTGGTTAAAGAATTATTCCCTCTTCTATACAACTTATGAGATCGCCAAAATGTCTCTAAACTCACAAAAATGGTACGCGTCAGTTTCTTCCTTCTCTACATATTTTAAGGAAGGGACTCGATTTTTCATTTGATTGACAGGTGTCATCTTATCACGGTTTTATTATATTTCATTTGACTAATTTTAATAAGGCATGGAGTTTGAATTGCTATAAAAACAAATACATTTTTAAAGTTATTAATGGAAAAAGAACAAAAGAAATAAACGAAATAAAAACGTAACCATGGTAACAACATGAAAAGTTGATTTCCGTTGAAAAAAAATTTCATTTCATCTTTATTTTAAAACAAATTTTATTCTCGAGCTTAACCATTTTAGAATCGTTTGGCTTGCTTTGCTGAAGGTAAGCCTTGAAGTTCCGGGATTCTAAAAACAATTATTACAGCTTTTCTAACGCTCGTAGAAACTTCAAACTGACATCATTTTAAGCAGAAAATTTCAAGCTTTCGAATGACATAAGATTTGAAACTGTTTATAAAATATTTCTTCCCTATTTTATCGAATTTTCGCTAAGAATATGAATAGAAAAAGAACGAAATAAAATTTTCGAAAAATCGCTTCGTAGTGCATAACTTCGTGCTACAAACTAATTTTATGCCAAATTTCATGAAAATCGACAAAAAGGTTTTGGCGCTACGTAATTAACAGACAGACAGAAAGAAAGAAAGAAAGACAAACCGTCAGCTTTATTAGTAGAGAAGAGATAGTGATTCACATTAATTCATTCCTTCACTTATTTTGTTATTCATGCTTTATTTTGTATATTCATTTTTTCTCATACATTAATTCTTTCATTCTTTTATTTTTTTTATTATTCTATTTTTTCATTAATAATTCATTTATTCGCTTATTTACGCATGCACTTGATGAAAATCACTGTAACTCATCAAATAGAAACTGTTGCAGGACAAGAATATTGTATTTTTCACTTTGTCCCCCCCCCCCCTTCTTTTTTTTGAGGTAAAAAATTTCCACCTTTTTTTGAAAGCGCGAAATAACTGCCAAAAATAAAACATAACATTTTAACTATACTTGCATTACAAATTACATTATTCCTTCTTTATGTACACTGATTTTAGGAACAAATTTCCAGAACATTTGGAAACAGGTATGTTATCTTTTCTATATCACTTTGCCCCACATTGCCCTACCTTGATTTTCAGAGCTTTTTGTTTTCTTTTCGACTGGAATCAGCAACATATCTTCTAACCAAAAGCGGATCCAGAATTTTTTCAAGGAGGGGGCGATAAATTCTTACACTTACCTCTTACTACGTATCGATTTCAAAACATGCTTTTTTTGGAGGGGGGGGGGGAGAAAGCTGTAGCACTATTTTGAATTAAAACAACTAAAATATAGATGTTTATTCAAGAAGGGGGAGGAAGAGGAAATTCCCAAGCATATTTCTCCCTTTTTTCGATACAAAAGGCATTCTAAATTTCGTGTTTTTTGAACTTCAACTTTTTAATAATTCCGGGGGAATGTTAGGAACATCTGCTGCCACATCTTCGAGTACCGTAAATCAGGGTTACTTGGACCCTAGGGGGTTACTTGAGTCCACTACAATAAAATGATAAAATCTAGGTTTGGTACCTACTAGTTGAAGACTTGCACGTAGTTCCTCGTTTCTCCACTAGGTAGAAGCCCTCTGCAGTCTCTAACGCTAGTACCAAACCCAGATTTTATCATTTTACTGTGGGCTCAAGTAGCCCTCTTCTGGGTCCAAGTAACCCTGATTTACGGTATCGCAGTTTTTAAACTTTAATTTAGTACAATTACATGAGAAAAATCTCTAATCCATATCCCTTGCGTGTTTAGAACTTTATTTTCGAAATATTATTGGTGCAATAACTCTCAAGGGAGGGGCGATCGCGCTCATCCTTGTATCCGCCCTTGCTAATAACAAAGTTAAAATATTTCCAGCAATGTTGCTCAAAACCAGACAATATTTTACATTTTCGCCTCGCCCCCCTACTTCACTTTCAACCCCCGACACACAAAGAAAAGGGGGTTATGTGTTTGACGTGTATGTGTATCTGTTTGTGGCACTCTGCAGCCTAAACGGATGGACCGATTTTGAAAATTTTTTTCCTTCAGAAGGGGAGTTGATCGAGAGTGTTCTTATCTAGGTTGCGTCTTCGGATGGTATTAATTAACGAAGATATTAATTAAAAACCTTTGAAAGGTTTTTCGGGACTTTAGCATTGAAAACATACTTCAAAACTTAAAAAATAGCACCAAATGAAAGAGAAAAATTTTCTGCGTCTGATACGATGTAATTGGATCTTTCATGTTCTATAGAACGCGGTTTAAACCTTTTTTTAGCAAATGCAGCTTAGCCTTATTCACGCGATCGGAACCGTTTTCATTGTTGGCAGACAAGGAAAGCAAATTCTTATAATTTATTAAAATGTTAATCAGTTGCCAGTTTCTATTTTTTTAACAAATAAAATACTTGCAATTGATTTTATAGTTTAAGGCTTAGTCGGGGGTTTTTTAAATTTTTAATTTTCGTTTTAACTTGTACCCCACATTTCCCGACGCATATTGACTTCGTGAGGGAAAGCAAAATAAACTGAGTTTGGTTTTGAGCGATCAAATGTTTCGCAACCCTAGTTTTACTACTGGAAGGAAATACTTCTTTCTTCATTAACAACATTAAGACCCATTAGCCGAAGGATAGTTCTGCTTCTCTTTCGCGACGAAATAAATTGCTTCTCAATGGTTCTATTTTTCGACTCTCGCCAAGAAATGGTGTGTTTCTCCACCACAAAAACAATATTGATTAATTTATTTTTCCTATCAATCACAGGAAGGATTTAAAAGAGTCGGGAAGTATTCGAGTTTTCAATTTTATTTTTAGTACACTGCAAGAAATAAACTTGTTTTTACAGTATAATACTGGCAGCAGTTTAAAACTGTAAAATTCACAGTAATTAACTGCAAAATGAGCAATTTTACAGTTTATTACTATAAAACAGCAACTTTGCATTTTATTATCGCAAAAGTTAGCTGTATTAAATTGTATAAGCAACAGTATAATGTTGGCAGCAGAGGGTCCAGTTTAAAACTGTAAAATGCAGTAATAAACTGTAAAATTTAGCAGTTTGCTACTGAATTTTACAGTTTACTACTGCAAAATTGGCAATTTACAGTTTATTACTGTACAATTACAAATTTTGCAGTTTATCACTGTAAAAGTAGCAATTTTATAGTTTATTACTGTAAAACAGCAATTTACAGTTTATTCCTGTAAAACAGCAATTTACAGTTTATTACTGTAAAACAGCAATTTACAGTTTATTACCGCAAAGTTAGCTGTATTAAATTGTAAAAACAGAAGTATATATACTGGCAGCAGAGGTTCCAGTTTAAACTGTAAAATGCACTGCATTAAACTGTTGAATTAGCAATTTACAGTTTATTACTGTAAAATTACAAATTTTAGTTTATTACTGTAAATTAGCAATTTTTACAGTTTATTACGAAAAATTAACTGCATTACACTGTAAAAACAACATTCTTTTTTTTACAATGTAGAACTTCGGTAACTCGACACGCGGATAACTCGACAACCTCAATAACTCGACAGTTACTTTTAGGATGGTTGGTCCAATGCTAATTTGAATGGGTGCAGGCCTCTCTAACTCGACACAAATTTACAGAAACCTCTGCAAGTCGACATCCACTTGCTGTTTCAGTCCACTTTTGCTACCACGGTTTGTGCCGTTGTTGCATTCTCAGGGATGGGAAAGGGTTAGAGAAATATACCCAGGGCAGTCCAAAAAAAAAAAAAAAAAAAAACAAGGCAGTACCAGCAAGACACATGTTTTTTTTTTTTTTTCAAATGAATGTGAGCAGCTGGGAAGGGCCTTTCTCTTTGACAAAGAAGCTTTTAACACTTCTCAAAAATAATTAATTTATTCTTAAAAAGGTATTCAAAATTGTCCTATTTATTTCTTTTTTTCTTTTCAAACATAAAAAAGAAGGAAAGCATGGAAAAATCATTTTTTGAAATAAATTTTTATAACATTGTGGAAAGTACTATTCCCTGTGTAACGAGAGCTGGCGGCTCAAAGTAAAATTAATATCCCACTCTCCGCACTTTTCCGCTGATGGTTGTCATAGATATAGCGCCATGGACTTTTTCCCGACTTAGCTTTTGCAACAATGCTTATATGAAAACGATTAAAATTGGTTGATGCCTAAACTATTATTCCATAAAAGCTCAACTTTTGCTTAGATATTTGTGCTTTATTTATGTATATGCCTAGATTTGTTAAAAAACGTTTAGAAATAACTGGAGGATATAAATAAAAACGTGAGCCTAATTCGATAAACATAAAACAAATGAAATGCCTCAACAGCAATGCATGAAAGAAGAGTAGAGCTGTTTTCTTTCGTACGGTTTCCACGGAGACGACACAACATTTCTAAACTTGATACGCCTATTCTAAAGTAACCGAGTATAGTAAATAAACAATACAGACAACACTGCAATCGTTGAAATTATGGAACCTCAGTAATTCGACACCTGCTTAACCCAGTTATGCCCAAGTTTTTTTAAACATTTTTGTTTCAATTTTTATCTGCTTAAAACTCTTACATGGAATGGTTTACATACATTTTAGGCGTAAAAACGATCGCCGTTGCCATATTTATTAAGTTATTTAACGTCCTGTTTATGGGACACTAGGCAGATATGTGCGCAAAATACGACCTTACTTGACTTTACTTTTGCAAAGTAACATTACAGAAGGCATCTGTGATCAATTTTAAGCAAATCATTTTGAAATAGTTTCATTTTACGAAAAATAAGTTCGCAAAAAAAAAACCTTACTTTCTGTGGCTACTCATGCTGGATCGTTGCTTGACTGATTTGTCTGAAAATAGCTGCCAATAAATAAACTCTGATATCCAAATAGTGGCTCTAACTGGTTTTCTCAAGAAGAAGGACTATTTAACTTGTGAAAAGCAGCTTTAGTAAAATGATAAACCCATTACAGGTTTTTGTATGCAGTAATAACTAACGAGCGTCCCGTTTTTAGGCTACTGGGCATAAATGGGTCAACTCAACATATTTTCGTGTTCCCGGTGTGTGGTTGAATTAAGCAGGTTCCACTATATATGATGGAATAATATAAATCAAGATGATCTGTGAAAAAGAATTTACCATGCGTACTTTTTAACACACTTTTATTAACTTCAACCTATATTTATGTAATTTAATTTTTCAACTCAATTTTCACTCGCTTGCTCTAATTGGATTCTTTTCAACTTTGGTACTGTCTGATTTTCTTGGGTAAAACCTTCCGTGCATTTACGCATGCGGCAGGTCTTCTCTGAACTTAACAAAATAGGTGTGATACGTAAGAGAACAAAAAGGGGAAGAATGAAAAGAAGCATCTTGAGCCCTTTCAAACGACGTAGAATGATACTAATTTCAAACACAATAGTTCAGTTGAATATGTCAAAAGGACAGCAAAAATGCAAGTTTTAAATTGAAAACTTCGGAAAATTCCCACTGACAACCCATCCCCCTTTTTAAATGGAATTGTTCGCGAGTGCTATGCGCGGTTTTCACGGATGGACAGTATGTAACCTCAAACCCGAATGTAAACTTGGAATAAAATGTAAGCTTGGTATAAGAATCAATTTTTCAAAGCTATTCATGAAATTCCCACACACACACACACACAAAAGAATAAATAAATAAATAAATAAATAAATAATAAAGAAACAAAATAAATAATTTAAATAAAAAAATCAATTAATGACAATTTAAATTAAAAAAATCAGTAAATAATTTAAATTAAAAAAAATTCATAAATAATTTAAATAAATAAATAAATTAGTTTAAAAAAATCCCCCCCCCAAATCTTTTGATGTCGCATCTTACGCCATATCCCCCCCCCCTGGGCACCCCTGCTTATCAGTAATATTATTCCAGAATTTAGCAGAACGGCTTTCTAGTCAAAGTTTATTCCATCGCTGCCGGAATTGACTACATCATAGCCGCCGTACCCCCACTGTCTAATAAAGTGCATTTATGCATCCTGCTGCGAAAACCCTTTTTGCAAAAGCTTCGCCCAGATTTCGCTTCCTGATGATTAGCATCGGAGTTAGGACGTGGAAGTTAACACTTCCGTTAAGATTTAATGGATTTTTGTTTTGTTCTGAAAGAGGTGAGATGTATGAAATATTCCTTTCAAAGCGACGGCTCTTAGAAGAGCCGATATTTGTTCCATGGGGGAAAGGAACTAAATTGTGGAGGAAGTATAGAAATACCTTTGTGCAAAAAATGAAAAGTATAAATACAACGTTAAAAAAGCACAAATAAGCAGGCTTGCAGCAGACACGTGTTTCGGCGTTACAAGGAACTCCTTATGGATGCACACACATATGTCTGTGCATCCATTCGCTTACAATTTCTTGCATTGAAAGAGGCGTTCCTTGTAAAGCCGAAACACGTGTCTGCAGTAACCCTGCGTATTTGTGCTTTTTTAACGTTGTATTTTTCTTTGTTAATGGTGAAGGTTTTCGCTTGTATCTAAATAGCGATTAGCTGTGATAAAGAATGAGAATCAAACATATTTCGCGATTAGCTATGATAAAGAATGAGAATCAATCCTATCTAGCGATTAGCTGTGATAAAGAATGAGAATCCATCATATTTAGCGATTAGCTGTGATAAAGAATGAGAATCAATCATATTTAGCGATTAGCTGTGATAAAGAATGAGAATCAATCCTATTTAGCGATTAGCTGTGATAAAGAATGAGAATCCATCATATTTAGCGATTAGCTGTGATAAAGAATGAGAATCAATCATATTTAGCGATTAGCTGGGATAAAAAATGAGAATCCATCATATTTAGCGATTAGCTGTGATAAAGAATGAGAAACAATCATATTTAGCGATTAACTGTGATAAAAAAATGAGATTCATTTATATTTCATAACCTAAATAAAGGGGCATTCCGCGAAAACGCCGTCACCTTGTCCCGCACATGACGCTCATTAAAAAGTAGTGATTTTAAATGCTAATTAATGAGATGCAAAAAACTTCTTATGCAAAAAACTTTGTTCACTACCTTTTAAATTACTACTTTTTGATGAAATATATGAGCGTCACGTGTGGGAAAACATGGCGACGTTTTCGTGGAATGGCCCTGAAGAATTAAGGGATTGGTGGCATTTGTGTCCAAATAGCGATTGGATGCGTAACCGAATATGATCTCATTGTACTTAAGTTTTTAAATAAATTACCAGCCGCTAAAGCCCCCTAGATTAGCCGCCAAATCGACAGCCGTGGCCTCCCCTCGCCTGCGGTTGGTTGGTGTACGCTGCCTTTGGTGTTTGTTCTTCGCGGTTTCAGCAAAGCGGACCTCAAGAACCATTTCATTCCCAGCAATGTACTTCTGGGGCGTCGCAGCGACGTGAAACCTTGAACCAATCCATTTAGTCTTGGAAGACACGTGTCATGCGACGGTTTTAAGATTGACTTATTCCACAGCACCGAGAATCAAAAACCTACTTAAGTCGTTCAAATTACGCCCTGTCCTTGGAATGCAAAAAGTAAATTTAGGATTTGTCACTTTGTCAAGTTAGATTTCCTTCGATCATGGAAACGTCATTTTTTTTAATACTTCCGGTTGCCAAGCATAATCTGAAATTTCGGAGGGAAGGACCCCGAGGGAAAAAAAGCCGTTATTAATTGAATCGTTTATTTCGAAAAGGTAACATCTCTATTTTGATCTCCTCTGTCTCTTTAGAAAATTAAACAGCGCACGGTTATATTTTTGAATGTCATAATCAATGGTTATTTGGTAAATTATTGCAGTAATTGTGTACTTAACTAAAGGCATTTTTTCATTGATTATGACATTCAAAAATATAACCGTGCGCTGTTTAATTTTCTAAAGAGACAGAGGAGATCAAAATAGAGATGTTACCTTTTCGAAATAAACGATTTTGATACCTCTACTAATTAAAATCATAGTATTATGTAAATTAGCCACAATCAAGACCGAAAAATTACGAATCGTTTTAAACCTGTGTCGATGGTCAATACACTAGCGTATGGGAGAAATAAAGATGACGTCAGAGTTTTTAATAATACACGATTAACCAAATGGTGGTGTTATAAAATGATTATAAAATGGGGAAATGTGTCGGTTGCCCTCCCTCCAACACCAAATATTATTTGACCCAACACTCTGAATTGAACAAAAAAAATTTTTTTTAATTATTTTTTTAACATGATTATCAGTTTTTATCATTTCTTTGATGACACGCTTCTTTGATAAAATCGCAGTATACGTTGCGATTTGCATGCATTTTTCGTTGCTAATTTTTTTATAAGATATATATTCTTTTTCGGGAAAAGAAGGGAGTGCAGTCCTAGCAAGCTGGCAAAAAATAAGCATACGTTCAAAATAGTGGTGCTTATTTCTGTTATTTGGTATTTGTTATATTTAACCCTTTAAGCAGTTTGCCCGTACAGTGTACGTGCTACCCAAAATTGGCCTCATCTGGTTTGCCCGTACGGCGTACGGGCATCGATATTTTCTGATTTCCTTTTCTGGTTTGCCCGAATTTTTCATTAATGAAAGAGACTATTTAGTAGTATTATTTTTCAACAGATGGTATGGCTTGTCCATGTAAATGA
>JAXGGA010018073.1:0-22880 GCA_038373865.1 Uloborus plumipes | reverse complement strand
TTAAAATTTGGTCATTTACTAGCTGTGTTAACACAAAAAACTTTTTAAAAATACTGTAAATTTGCTCTTTTTAGCCATAATTGAGCATATTTCAAAGAATTTTTAAATTTTTTAAAACTTTTAGTTCCAATTGTAGATAATGGTCAAGTAAGTATGCAGTATAAAGGAATTGTGTTTTTATTGGTTAGAATTGTGTCAGTGGTCTACCACGTAAACATTGATTTTCGCTCCTTTTTCACTCAATTTTTCCAAAATTTTAAAAACTTCTTGATATATTATTCAAATTTTACTTTTTAACATCATTTGATACCTCATTTAAGCTGACCATTCACATGTTTTGTCAAAATTATTATTTTTTTAAAAAAAGTTCATCGAACGTAGGCAGTCACCTTAATAAATTAAATTTCATGACATATTGGGTAGATAATACAGCTATTAATAAATATATCATTATTTTTTGGTTTAATTAATTTTACGTCTATGAGAGGGGGAACAAAAGCATATGGTTGTCGCGAAAAACATGCATATACTGTCATCAGGATATCTCTTAACCCTCCGCGTACGGCTCAGTTTTTATACTTTCCGGTCCTGAAATACGGGGCGATTTTTTTAGATTTTCTTTATCTACATATGTTACAATTCACATATTTATTAACTGTTTTAGAATAATCCAAGAATTTTAATAGCTTTTCCGCTTTCAAAATATATATAATACGGCGCCCGCTATTTCAGCGGGCATGGTTTATAAGTTAAAAAATTCACGCGATATTTTTATTATCAGATGAATAGATGAATATAATTTTTAAACAATTTGTCTCAAAAAATATTACATTTCCACCGCTTACACGCGGCAAATCCATATCTTTCATAAATGCTTTTCGCGCGAAAGACAAAAAAAAAAAGCTCACACACAATAATGCGCGGGAAAAAACAAGCAAGAGGGAAAAAAAAAATCCAGAATCCTCTAGTGCCATCTAGCAGCGAAAATAAGCATAATATGATGTTTTTTTAACCTACACGGGAAAATAGCGCAATCCGTATTGAAATAGGGAGAAAAAAATCTTCGCCCGCGATTTTCACGTGGCCTGTGGTTTTGGGACGAAACTGATACCCCGCTGAAATTGCGGGAGCCGTACGCGGAGGGTTAATGCAAAAAATAACCAAAAGTAAACTCTTTTCCTGTGAATAGCTAATACACTAGGTGGCCAAAAGTATCCGGACACTTTCAAAAATTTACATTTTTAGATATAACTAGAGAAATAAGTGATCAATTGTTCTTTAACTTTAGTCATACAAAATATATTCTTCACCGAACATTTCCAAGTTGAAATTAAATTACCCTTGCATTTGGGGGACGATAAAAAGGGGGGTCGAAAGAAAAACCGCTTTTTGACCATAACTCTTTGAAAATAGCTCGGAATAAGCTATGCATTTCAGTAATTAATTAGCATACTATGTATAATTACTGTACAAATTCAAATGAACGTACCACTCTTACTTCCGAAGATATGAAACATTTTTTAAAAAACGGCAATTTTATTTGAAGGGTTTTCGCTCATAACACGCAGAGTTTTTGATCAAACCTTATCAAAACTTCAGGAAAGATGACAAAATACAAGAGAAAGAACATACTAAAACGGTTTTTCAAAATATTAAAAATCCGATGAGATATGAACGTTAAAAGGAAATAATTTTGCACGGCGCATGCGCGAAAGACAGAAATTTATAACTACAAAAATATTGTAGCCTGGTGTATACTGCATCTTATAAAAAAGTTCCAGTTGAATATCGTAAAAATTGAAAAAGATATCAGCGATCTAGTGAGCTGTAATTCATTCATTTGCAGTCAATTCATAAATGGAGAGGGGTAGTTCACAAATAGTGTGGGGACAATCGAGCATATTTTTCAATGTTAAATTGTATACTGTTTAAAAATTTATATTTGGCATAGAAGTCACATTTCGCCCATTCGGCCAAAAAGACCTTATAAGTAGGTGGCCAAAAGTATACGGAGACCCCCTGAAACGTTGATTTTGAACGATGACGAAATAACCTTTATTTTAAAAATAGCTCTTTGTGGACAGACCCTCACTATGTATGTATTGTCAGCGAATGAATGAAATACAGCTCACTAGACCGCTGATATCTTTTTCAATTTTCATGATATTCAACTGGAACTTTTTTTATAAGATGCAGTATATACCAGGCTACAATATTTTTGTAGTTATAAATTTCTGTCGTTCGCGCATGCGCCGTGAAATTTTTTTTTCCTTTTAACGTTCATATCTCATCGGATTTTTAATATTTTTAAAAACCGTTTTAGTATGTTCTTTCTCTTGTATTTTGTCATCTTTCCTGAAGTTTTGATAAGGTTTGATCAAAAACTCTGCGTGTTATGAGCAAAAACCCTTCAAATAAAATTGCCGTTTTTTAAAAAATGTTTCATATCTTCGGAAGTAAGAGTGGTGCGTTCATTTGAAGTTGTATAGTAATTATACATAGTATGCTAATTAATTACTGAAATGCATAGCTTATTCCCAGCTATTTTCAAAGAGTTATGGTCAAAAAGCGGTTATTCTTTCGACCCCCCTTCTTATCGTCCCCCAAATACAAGGGTAATTTAATTTCAACTTGGAAATGTTCGGTGAAGCCTATATTTCGTATGACTAAAGTTAAAGAACAATTGGTCTCTTATTTCTCCAGCTATATGTAAAAATGTGAATTTTTGAAAGTGTCCGGATACTTTTGGCCACCTAGTGTATATCAGTGGCTTGTTAAAAAAAAATTAAAGTTTCTACTGCTCCCCCTTTATGAGAAAAATGGCTGCCAAGATGGCCAAAAACGCATGTTTTTGCCTTATGGCTTATCTTTAAGCTTAAATATTTCCAAGAAGGAGTGAGAAACCCAAATTATGCATTGTGAAACCATTTATAGTAAACATCTGTACACTACCAGAAAGTGAGTAAACCTTTGGTTATGTCTTCCTTTTTTTGGAATAAATTCCTCAATTTTAGCAAAATCGGCAAAATCGAGGTTTTGTGATGACAACTTCAAAGAGCCCTGTTCCTTAACAATTTTCATTATGAACGTTCTAGTATTTTTTTTCTGAATGCCTGGAGTAACTAGTTTCCATAGGACAAACTTTGTGGCGGACAAACTTTGAGGACATGTATCTCAGAAAATAAGTGGAGTACGAACCTAAAAATTTGGACTTTTCCATGCCTCTATATGATCAACATGTGTGCCAAATTAAAAGAAAATCCGAGTCGGTCGTGCAACCCCCATTTTGTGAGTTGGTATGGAATCACTCTATACTTATTAACAGCATTTTTGCAATTGGAAGTATGCATTTAAGACGAACGGTTGTAAAAATAAAGGTGCAGCTAAAAAAGGAACACCCCGTATTTACACACAGACATATTAAATCAAAATATATTAAATTTTAACCTGTACATTTCCACTCATTGATGTTATTGATATGACTGTCCTGTGTACAGTTTTAGTGAGAAAGTACTTTAGTGCACAGGAAAATTAAATTACCTTACAGCTTGCTTTATCAGAGTTAGTGCTTGAATAATTGATAGTGAACAAAAAAAAAAAAAAAGGAATAATACTAATACTTACTTAAATATAAGTATTATTATTTCTGAACACACTATTTTGTGCAAGAAATTTCACAAATTTCATTTTTTTCTGAATGGAAATTAATCCCTTCCGGAAATCCATGGGACAAACACAGGTCCCTCCCCTAAAAAAATTTTGGGAACTTTTACAGGCTTTAGTTAAATTTTACATTAATTTAAATCTACACAGATGGTAGCAAAGGTGCGGGTGGAGTCTCGGGCAGTGGGGTATATATAAACACAATATCCGGAGTACAAGAATTTAAAATAAGAAACCCAGATAACTGTTCCGTGTTTAGATCAGAGCTAGTTGCCATTGGAAGAGATTTACAGTATGCAGTAGAGGAGAGGTGGAGGACCAATTTAGGGACATCTGGTTTTTGACAATAGTCGCGCTTCAGTTCAGCATCTCTCAAATTGGAGCACTGTTGGAGATCAAACTAGCCTGGACATTCTAAATCTTCTTGAGAGACTATCACCCAAACATACAGTGCATTTCCAATGGATCCCCTCGCATGTGGGAGTAGAAGGGAACGAAAAGGCGGATTTCTTGGCCAGGTCGGCGTCAGAGGAGGGAGTTAACCCAGGAGAAACGCTCACATCTAGTGAGATTACATCCCTGGCAGGGATTGAATTCAATCGACTCATAAAAATCCCCCCTAGCCATTCCTGGTACTTTGCCAAAAGACCGGGTGAGACTTTCAACATTATTCCAAGACCATATCAAACTGCCTTTTCCCGCATTCTGATGAGTGGGCGCACGAGGGGACCGGGGCCAATTTTTTTCCCTCGATGTTATTCAGTATTCACAGTTATAGGGGGGGGGGTGGCTAGTGCCCTGGGCGTCAGATTATAGGGAATACATTGCAGGGTATGTTAGTTTTCAGGTAACTCAAAGGATGTCATGTAAATATTGTCCCCAGGAATTATGTCAAGATAAAGATTTGAAATTTGAGTGTCCCAAAGAAGTTGATGACTATCTTATGCTCACTGACAGAGGGAATTTAAAATGGCCACAAAAATTTCCTTTCGACATTGCTGTGGAAGCATATCAAATTTTCCAAAAATTAATTTCAAAACCATATGAGGAAGAGTTTTTAAAACTGGGCAACCAGAAAAACATCTTTGTTCAGCTGGTTATGGATAAACTGGAACTGCTTAAAATAGGCGGGGATTATGAATGCATTTGTGGCAACGACAGTAATATTTTAGCTAGTAAATGTGTGTCCATTTTTGAAAATATTTATCTAAACAATTATTCAAAAGTGAAAAATGACAGGTTGAAAACAAAAAATAACAAAAGAAAACTCGATGTATTTCAAGTGATTTAGTATCAAATAATTATAATAAGTCAGTACGTTTTTTCAAAATTTTGAGTTGTGTCACTTTTCTTGCTCATGAGCAAAATGTATGTGTGTAATGTCATCGTTTTAGTTTCATTGAAATGTATGCATGAGTATTATACTGATCCTTTTAGCTATTGTATATTTTAGTATCGGTTTAACTAGTTTTCGTTGTATCAGCGGTATTTGCTTGTCAGCGGTTACCGTGCCACCCTATTCAGAGGATAATCGTTATAATTTACTGTATGCATATTTAGTTTCAAACTATGATCATTCTTTTATTAACTACTTTCTTATATGTTCTTTCTTTATTGATAATAGAAATTGCAAAACCATAAATGGGTTAAATGATTGAAAAAAAGAAAGAAAAATTTTCATAATGTATTTACTATACAGGGTGTCCACTCCAATCGTGGACCAATAGCTAATTTCTAAACCGTTAGAGATAAGCATATAGTTTATTGAGGAAAAAATCTCCAAATTACGAAAGGAATTTTGGGTCTATTCAATGTTTTTCAAAAAATCAAATTTTGAACGAGTTACGAAATTTAAATTTTTATACAGCCCCCCAGTCCTATCAATCATATTTAGTAAAACATTCTTGACACTGCAACGTTTAAAACTAAAAAAAAATCACTCTTCTACCACAAAAATTGACCGAGTTATGACGTTTTGAAAAATCAAGATTTTGAAGGATTTCGCATACGGTCCTTAAAGCGATCTCGCGATGACGTCATGAAACAATGGAAAAGCTTGATTTTTCAAAACGTCATAACTCGGTCAATTTTTGTCGTAGAAGAGTGATTTTTTTTTAGTTTTAAACGTTACTGTGTCAAGAATGTTTTACTAAATATGATTGATAGGACTGGGGGGCTGTATAAAAATTTAAATTTTGTAACCTGATTGTTGATACTTCATTGTAAGTAAGTCATTTTAGTCAGTCGACAAATCTACTTGATTGCTATTTTTTGAATTCATCCATTATTATTGCCACACTCTAAATGATTAGGAGTACTTGTTCTTTACCTGCTGCAAAAGTAGTTAACGCAGGAGTAATTATGTCATTGATGCAGTAATAAATTTTAATTTAAAAATGTGTGATGGGTTTCTTTCGTCCATTATTTTCATATCTCCTCTGTTCAAGTTGCAAAAAGCTTAATACAGAACTTTACTATGAAAATATGTTGTAGCAGGAGGATATTAACTATTAACTATTATCATATTAACTAAGGGTTTATTTATTCCTAATTTATTTATTTGATATTTATTTGCTTCAAAAATCTTATGACTAAAAATTTTACTTCGGATTGGGTAGGGAAAAACACATGTGTTTTGACTATTGCTTTTATTTGCTATAAATAACAGTTAAAAAAAAAACATGATTTGGAAAGAGCATAACTTGCAAACTTTATATTTTAAGCATTTTTATTATTATTATTATTATTCAATGTGATAATTATTATTCATTCACATTGATTGGGCTAATATATAAACCAGCAAAAAACATACGCAAAAATATTTGTGTTTAAACCTGTGTATTGTACAATACATTCTCATTTTTAAGCGAAAACTAGGATGAAACCGTGCTTTCGATCTGACGCGGAGCGCGGAGGAAGGACTCAATGTGTGACGTCACTAAAGCCAGTGTGCGGCCCGGGGAAAGAAGAAGTTACTATGATTCGCGACGGCCCCGAGGGGACTCACCTTTCAGCAGGGGAAAAAGACTTTTCCAAATTGTCCTTTGGTGTTGCGCCGACGTGGCTTCCCCCGGACATATTTTGACCTGTTTGAATTTTATAAAAGACGAAGTACTTAGGGACTCTATACTTTTTTTAGATGTTTTAGACATTTTTGGTTTTATGGGGGTTGTCTAGCCCAGCTAGACGACCTGAGATAAGTAAGAAGAAGAAGAAGAAGAAGAAAAAGTTAAATTTTTCGGTGATATCCGCAGTGCCATCGCCCCCATAGGATAGTAGGGGATTATAAGCTGCCACTATTGTTCACCTGGCTGTAGGGGCATTGGGTTGGAGTGGCTGGAGATTTAGAAGGGCAAACTCGATTTGCGCACCGAGCAACCCTAAGGAGGGGGTTGTCCAGCAAGAGAAGTTATCGCTGAGCATGATTTGCGCCCTTACTTCCCCCCGAACCAAGAATAATCTCAAGTTCTCAGGGGTTGCCACTCCTGCATCTTTATCAGTGAAAGTCTTGTTGGCGAAGATAAATGAAACGTAAATTGAATTTATTTTTAACGCGTTTGAAAAAAGTAAAAGACAATTAATTGAATTGTTTAATTAATTTTCTTCTGCTCTCCTGATTTCTTTTGTACAATTTGACCTTTTTGGAAATGTTTAGAAGTGTACAAATATCACGGAATTGAAGCTTTGTCACAGATCCGGACATCAGCGGATTTTACAGGGGTTGGGGAAGGGGGCTCTCCTAAAGAAGCAAAATTAGTTTATCTGCACCATTAAATATTTTTTATTTATGTCTTCACAGCACGAGTAGGAGGTTAAACTATTTCTTTTAGCATAGACAAAACATATTTGAATAAAATCAATTTGTTTTGCTACAGGAGTAATATAGCAGTGCAGTCAGCTGTTAGTGTGAAATGATAACATATAAAGCTGACTAGTTTGGAATTCAAGGGTACTTAATATCGTGAATATTTTTATGTGAATTATCGTCCCATTTTGGTAAGACTATAACGTTAGGTAGCTAATTAGCTTGAAACGATTTACGACCACATTCGAAGTGAGTTAGTATGTAATATTTCTGACCATTAGGCTAGGATTTTTTTAAAAACATTTTAATGGAGCCTCATGAGGACTTTTTTTTTTCAACTGTAAAAATAAAAGTTTTGTGTTTTGAAACAAAAACTATTTCTGTATCTGTCCCTGGTTCTATTCATTTCAAAAATACGATACCGTGACTTTAAAAAACTTTATTGTAGCTCCGCTGTTAAGTAATCACAAACCAATAGTTATAGTAAACATAGAGTTCATCCTGACCTGCTAACGATTTCCCTAATTTTGACGAAACCTGTATGTTCGCATAATTTTAGGATCGCCTATTAGTTTTAATAAAATTTTGATGTTCCGATTTATTTGGATACTTAATTCTTCATCATTTTTAATGCGGGAAATGAACCTATATTAATTTTACTGCTATTAATAAGGTGTACAGTATTAAATATAACAATTTTCACAGAACATGACTTACGCATTTTCTTTGACCATTAACAAGTTATATAGCGATCAAATAAAATATGTCGAGACGCATTTGAAAAAATGTATAAATTATTGACTTAAAATCTAAATTTAATATAATTTTTGGTCACATAATTCGCAAATGTTTCTAAATAATTTTTAATCAATTTTTAAACTCTTAAGTATTCTTTGAAGAAGAAACCCAGATGAATATTGTTTACAGGGCAATTCCACCGTTAACATTTTTAAAGCAAAAGACTGTATTTTGTAATATGAAAAGCAAAATATTGAACAAGGGATATTTTCCACCTGGATTTTTGTATTTTTAAGCTGAATTTGATGGTGTAGTTGAATTTCTGAAATACATTTTGAATGATTCTCAAAAATTTGTTAAAAGTATGGTGACTGATTGAGATTGGAAAAAGTAGCAGGTCTGTCAGAGTCCATTATTTGAAGAAATTTTTAATAATGATCCAAAAATTATTTTTTTTTAATTCAACTATACCATTAAATTCAACTTAAAAAATACAATAATCCAAGGGGGAAAAATTCTTTTGCTCAATATGCTGTTTTAAAAATATCACAGTTCCGCAAAATTGTTCAACAATAAATTAATGTAATATTCTGTAACATAAGTATAACAAATAGCATGAAATTGTACTTTCTTCAATACTATAAAAGCATGACATATTTTAGAGAATGTGTAATTTGCATATTATTAAGTTTTTGATAAAAGTTAATTATTTAATCTCTTGAGTAATTATTTACAAAATCATTTTTAAAAATAACTGAAAATAGAATATAATTGTTAAGCATAAAAAATACAATGCAATACTGAAAACTTCAAAAATATTTATTAAGTGAAAGTTATATTTTAGGTATTCTGTATGATACATATTTCAAAAAAGATAACACATCCAACTTGTTGTTTTCTAGTTATAACATTTTTTCTTGAACAAAATCTTGTCTTTGTTTAGTATTGTTATTTGTAGTTTGTTCATCATCGCTGCGAATGCTGTTTAGTATCAGTTTGAGCAAGTTTCAAGTTTTTTATTAGTTCAAAAATGTTCGTGTGAGGTGCATTGAAGGAGGCATTGAATCTTGAAAGGAAACTTTCGTAGAATGTATACGTTTAACTGAACGAAATTTATACTTATTACAGTCGAACCTTGATAACTCCAACCTTGATAACTCGAATTTTTCGATATCTCGAAGAACTTTTCCTTCCCTTCATGCATCCTATATTGTCAATGCTAAAATTACCTTGTTAAGTCGAAATTTCCAGTTTTAAACCCTCGATAACTCGAAATATTTTATTTTCACTCGGATTCCATTTTTTCTTTCCTTGTTCCAAAACGTGTGTATTTTATGGGCAACCAATTCAAATGCTACTTAATTTAGAATACTTTCTCATTTAGAAATTGTAGTTGAACGTGAAAAAGGCTTGAATTTAAAGCAAACCAGCATTGATTCTGTTTTTTTTTTTTTTTTTTTTTTTTTGAATGAAGAAATGAAAAAGTAACTATTTAATTTAAACTTTCAAAGATACATGCACTATGCTCTCAGTAACCAATCCCTTCGCCCACTAATCAAGGAATTTCGACAACTCGAATTTCCGATAACTAATTTTTTTACTGCTCCCTTCGAATTCGAGGTTTGACTATATCAAAATAACATTTTACCTTTACTACTATACATATGAGAATCATCCATCAATCAAATGAGTGAAATGAAACGAAACAGAAGAATTATTCTTGAAAAAGACTGTAAAATAAATATATTCAATAGAGCACGGCGCTAAAATGAAAGTAAAAAGAAGACAATGTGTCTTTGGTTTGATATTCATGTATGAGTTATTGACCTCTAAATTTTCTGAGGTCAAAAAAGTCACCTATAATTTCACTTTTGATTTGTTACAGGTTGTTCTTATCTTTTAAAAGGTCTCATACAAAAATCTGCTTACAATATCGTGTAAGAATGCTTCTTTTGTATGTATGGAGCCTTATCAATTCTACTTAGGGGGAGGTATGAACCTCATACAATAGTAGTATTCAGAGATTAAGCTGGAATGTTTCTAGAATTGTAAACGCAGGTGCAAATTCCCTAAAAGCCTTTACTCAAAACATTTCCAGGAAGGAACGGGCAGTTTTAGAACACAATACTTTCTCCTACTTTTCTTTTAAAGAATGAGTATAGCAATTGGGGGAATTAGATGTACGACGTGGTTCGTACGTGGTACACAATTGTTTTTATTTCTTTGGTTTAAAAGTTAACTTGATTAACTTTTAAACCAAACTGAACTGAATGTTCCTTCATTATTGTGAAGATCACGGATAAAAAGTGAATATGTGTTATAAATAATCACACGTACTTCTACTTGTACCGCATAACATTTTTACTGCCGATTATGAAAAATCAGCAAATCGGCAGATTACTGATTACTGCCTATCAATCGGTGCAACTCTAGTTTGTTCGAAATATTTCACTAATTTTAACAAAACAGCTTATAATGTAAATCTTTCCCTTTTATTTTCACAAAACTCTAAAATTGATCAACAACAATAGTCATGAAATAACAAAAATCAATAAATAAATAAAATAAAATATAAATATTGAATAAAAATAAATTACAGGAGGAAAATGTAAACATAATAGCTAAAAGCCCGGATTATGTACACTAAAACAGGAAAATACACTTGCAAATATGCACTAAAAATATTCAAAATTTGCACTAAAAGTTGACAAAAAAACCTAATAATAATTTTCACCTATACACAGGGAAAATTTGTTATAATATCTAATAAAAAATTAGCTATCTAGCATTTGTTAATAACGCTAGAACTTCGTCTTGAAACAATAATTTGTGCAGAAAATTAAATGCACATTTATTGATTTTGCTACAAAATCACAATTTATATTTCAATATTTTCTTTAACAAGGCACGGCCTTTTGTCTTTGAATGTGATTTCTGATTTTTTTTTTCTTTTATCATTGACTACACAAGTAGAGTCTCTGCGTTTATTTAACTGAAATTTTTCCAATGATCTTAAAACTTTCTTTGTGCAGAACAATTTTTTTTTTTTTTTTGAAAAACGCACTAATATGCATTTATTTTAAAATGCTCCGTTTTTAGGCATGTATATGCAGCAGATACAAAAATATGTAACTATATATGCACATATGCATTAGCATGTAATCCTAGCTGTAGCTTCAAAAAAAAAAAAAAAAAAACATTTCGAGAACAAACATATGTAGATTTATGTTTTTGATTTTTATAGAAGCTAAGTTTTACATATGTGTAATATATGTTTGTAATGTATGATGAATTATAAAAACTTATAGAAATAGGGATAGATTCAAGTATAAAATTGAAGGGGCAAGTGGATAAAGGTGATATGTAACAATTTTAGAAAAACTTAATTTTTACCATGGATAAAGGTAATAAGGGATTTTTTTTTTTTTTGAAAGCTTTTTCTAAAAATTTAAAAGATTTTCACATATCACCTTTATTCACTTGCCCCTTCAATTGAGTTTGTAAGTTAGCCCAACTGGTGTCTTCCCAACTCACACGATTCCCATCTGCCACGAAAGGGGACGAACTCCCCAGAGAGGATTAGTGGTTTCTTCTTTGTTAAGTACGGGGACACTTTTCTTTGAGATAGTGCGAAAACACAAGTTCTGTCTTCTGATCGAGGGAACTGGTTGGCGTGTTTTGATAAAGGGTTGGCGAGGACAGTTGAGGAAAAATATCTTGCAGGGGGTTACTTTAGTTTTATTTTTCTTGCTTGACCTTGGTTGCCTTTGTCCAGTCCCGTAGCCTACGTGGATATGGTTCTCTACCTTCCGATGATAAACCCAGTTTGCACTAATGCACACAGAAAAGAAACAAATTTTCAAAAGAAAAAAATAATGCAATTAAGAAAGACATAAACACGAAAAATAAAGATAAATAACACAGGCCTGCGATGAAAAAAATACATGAAGTGTAATGAATGTTTCTTACTTAGTTTTTGGCGCTGATTACGGAAAAAATAGTGAAAAAATTCCATCACGTCAAAATTTTTTGTAAAATTGCTCTTTATTTTTTTGCAATTTTGCGCAAAAAAAATTTTTTCAACCAATTTTACGCTCAGTATCTGGCAACTGTGCTTTTTTTTTTGTCATTTATGGAATGTATTCTAATGATTCACGTTGATTTTTCAGTAATACAGTGGCGGACAAAAAAACTGCATCACCTGTCATTAAAAGGAAAACTGTTCGTGATCTTAAACTAACACCACAGGCCTTCTCAAATTGAAGTGTTAAGTCAGGAGCACTTGCGTGATGATTTTTGAGAGGCATTCGTTTAAAATATCGATCCTGAGACCCTGTGTAGTTACTCTTTTTCTTCCTGATCCAGTTCTCCTTTGAACATCACCAGTTTCACCAAGGCCGTATCCAGAAAAAAATTTCGGGAGGGGTCCAGTTTCGCACATTGCCCAAACATACATACATTTTTGTGTGTGCTATAAGTCTAATTTCTAGCTGACACTCCCCCCCTCACGATGTTTGATGATGTGTGTGTGTGTGTTTTTCATTTCTTTATTCTTATTATTTTTTTGGACTGACCTTTATTGGAGATATGCAAAAGAGATATGCAATGAGAACTTTTTTAAGTGGTGTGGAATATTCGTAATTTTAGGGGGTCCGGGGGTTTTTTCCCCCTGGGAAAATTTTTGAAAAAAAGTTTTAAAATTCTGCATTTTGAGGCCTTATATGGGGCAATTAGGACTTCAAAAACATGTTGGAAAAGTAGGCAAACAACAATTTCATACATTTTCTGCATTCTTTTGCAAATTAAGATTAATCAAAGCATAAAAAAATGTTTAGTTTAACAAACAATTAATATTAAGCGACAGAGAGGAAGGACAAGGGAGGAGAAAAGATTAACACATCACTTGCTTACATCGGTTTTCACTATAGTTACATAGTAGTTTTTGATCAGTTCCCCAACTCACCGACAGATACAGTACTTAGTAACATAAAATAACCAATAGCATAAAACACATAAAATTCTTTAAAAGAAATAGTGTAGAGATTTTAAAAATAATTAACGAGAGAGTAACATTCTGGCCATTTAGTTAATTCATAGTTTAATTATTTGATAAGAAATAGGATTGAAGCACTTTTGAAGGAGTTTCAAAAAGGTATTTAATTATTTTCAAAGGCTTTAGAACAGTTAGAATTCTTTAAAGCATTTGATTTGCACTTTCCAGTCTCTGACGTTTTAATAGTTGATTGGACAGTCTTACGAAATTGTTAAAACTTTGAAAGACACATCTTTTAAAGATTAAAAATAGATATTAAAAAATACTTATAACGACAATTTCTTTTTCAATCACTAGTACTGCAGAAAACGAGAAAGAATACAGGTAGGGTAATATTTTTTCTCGTGCTTAACATATTAATAAAGGAATCAATTACAAAGGAACTTCTAAAATACTGAGTTAGGTATTTAATGAATAGTCAGAAATGAAACATGTGAGTCACAAAAAATTATTTTTGAAAATATGCTACAAAAAATGCTGGAATATGATTTTTGCATTACGCAGAATATTTTTTTTAATCAAGGAGCTGAGTTTCGCGCAACTTGATGCCCACCTCCCCTCCATTTGTGTTAGAAACTTTAAAATTCAAGGTTTACAGCTACATTTAACAAAGTTTTCAAGGTTTTTAAGCATTTGTAAATGGAATTTTTTAAAAGTAACTTTTGTCTAAGATTGGTGAGCGTCCAACAAAGCAGAGGGTCTGTGAACGTATCCGTTTTTGTGTGGTCTTGTTGATTGAAGACATGTTTAGCTATTAAAATCCCTCGAGATTACAAATGCTTATAAATGGAGACCAACAAAGTACCCTCTTAATTGAATCAGGGCTCTGAGAAGCAACCTCAGCCTAGTCGGAAACTAGGGGTCCGGCGATTAGGGGGTAAGATTCTGAGTGGTGTAAGTTTTATAAGTTTTATGGGGGAGAGGGGGGCGCCGATCAAACTGACAAGTATCTTGCCTTGAGCCTGAATTGATTTGGGAAAGAGAGCTGGAAGTGCTAATGAGTCTTGTTTTCAAGTTTGTTTTGCAGCTAATGAGAATTTGAATTGTCTTTTTTTTTTTTTTTTTTTTTGTACTTCTTCAAATTTTCACTCGTTTAATAGTTAAAAGGAAAAAAAAACTTTTTTTTGCCATTTGAAATTTGAATAAAAAGAAAACTTTTTTTTTCTGTTTTACAGTATAAAACATTTCGGGTTTTGGGAGGGGGACGGGCCCGTCGCCCCCCCCCCTCTGGATACGGCCTTGAGTTTCACGTTTCAATATGAGCAATCTCGAAACAATAGATTGATTACAACTTATTTTTTAGCAATCACACGTGCAGAATATCCTTCTCTAGCTAAAGCAGTGGTGGCCAATCCGCGGCACGCGCATAGGCGGACTTAGACCGCAAATTCTGGGGGTGCAACAGTAGCAGAAATCGGGGGGGGGGGGTGATTCCCTGGACAACAAGCCAGTGGCGCAACCAGAAAACAGTTTTAAGCAGAGTTTGAAAAAACCCAGCCCGTCTGGGTTTTTCATCAAATATCAGGGTTTTCATTTTTCCTTTCAGGGGAGTCATTTTAATATCATTCTCTATTCAAACATTGTATACCAAACTACTACTTGCTATGTAAAATGATTAAAGAGTCGGGAGTCATGAAGAGGGGTCACAGTGATCCCCTAAGGAATTTTTTATTTGGAAAAAGCAATGCTATATTGATTTTTTAAAATTAATATGATAAAATATTTTAAATTGATATTGAATTGAATTTATGGATTTAGATAGTTCCTGTTTAGTTTGATCCTCTAAATATTCAAATAAATAAACAAATAACGCAAATTCAGATGCACAGTTTTATTTCTAATACTTAATAAGTTTGCTCAGAAAGGAAGATGCCTTTTTCTGGACCACGTATTGACCAACACTAAATATCATAATAAACTCAATGTTATAACTAAACTGATCAGTACCAATTTCTAGACTTGATATTGATCAAAATATTTGTAATGTTTAGTTTGTTTCTGAAATAAATGTTTTCAATGTGCAGTAAATTGTGAAAAAAACGAATCCTGCTTTTAGTTTTTTCTCCATTTGATAGGCAGGTTTGGGAGATTATCCCCAGGAAAATTTTTGATACTGTAATCCAGAAAATGCAGTTTTAGACTGCCTCTGGTTCTGTAAAGGGAAAGAAAAGTTCACAGGAACTTCCACATAGAATTCTAGAAATTAAAGTCCTAAAAACGCGATTATAGGCGATATTTGCTGAGGCTTATTTAAGGGATGGAGCTTATCTTAAGGACTGTCCCCGATCAATTTCTTGAAAAATAGAGCAAAATCGATCGACCTTCCCCACAACTTTTCGAAGTTGAAATTCCAAAAACGAAACTGTAGACAAACTGAGATGATGTGACGAGAGAGGCGTTCTGGTTCTCTCTCCAGGAAACATCTCGAACTACAAGTCCTTAGAAAACAAAGTTTTACAGCAATATTCAGTAATGTTAGGAGGAGAGGTTTTAAGTCTCTCCCGCCTTACATTTTTTCAAACATTAGTTTTTTCTTTTTCAGATTTCATACCGCAGTGTCAGCTCGTATAATTGAAAGAGAACGGTGTACTATACGTCTCATCCAATTGTCGTTCTAAAAACATAATTTTTACTATCATAGACGTCTTGAATGATATTAGAAAAAGGGATATTGAAAAGCTTAGCCAAATATTTTTCGAAATTTACGTTCTAAAAACACGACGTAGACCATATCCAGTTACTCTAGGGATTCGGCACTTCTTAACATTTGAAACTATGGAAAAAACCTTAAATAATTTTTTAATGTTGTTAGAAGCGAGACGAAGTTGAGGGCGAAGAAAGGTACGAAGGGCTCCGATTATATTTTTAGAAATTCAAGTCTTATGAATTTGATTGTAGGATTGTCCCGATGGATTTTTGGAAAACAGATTAAAAAAACTACCCCCTCCTCCCTTTATCTGCCAGCTCTTCAATTTTTCATAGTTTAAGTTCCAAAAACGCAATGTTAGACAATTTTTTATGCGGTTAAATTTTCGAAATTGAAGCTCTAAGAACAAAGTTCTTATGTGCAATATTCCATTGAATGAGAAGGAAGATTAAAGGCTACTGTCCTCAATCTTCCATTGGCGGCAAGAAGACTTGAAGTCCTAAGCATGTCAATTCTTAGGATTTCAAAGCCTGCTGTGCCAAAATTTTCTCTCCTTTACACTTTTCGACACTGTAATTTAGAAAAGTAAAATTTTAACGATTTTTAAAGATGGAGAAAGGGTGGTTGGGGTTGCCCTAATCCGAAAGTTTTCCAAAATTGATGCTTCAAAAACGAAATTTTAAGCAATTTTCGATCTTTTAAGGTGTTTGATATTTGGGGGATTTTCAATGGAAATTTTGTAAATTGAAGCCCAGGGGACGAAGTTTCTTTCTCTCTACTTTGGAGAAAAAGAATAAAACATTAAATTTAATACTGAAAGTATCAACCCAAATTTAATAATTCCCCAATGAATTATGAAGAAAATTTTACACCTATTTTAAGTATACATTCAGTGTTAGGTTTGGTGATTTTCCGGATCATAAAAAAAAATGCTGATCTTTTCAAATTCTTTGTCTATTTCTCTGCAAGACACTACTTGTTACCCTTCTGAAATCCAAATCAGAATTACTGACCTTTTGCATTGGTAATCAAATATGTGAAAGCTTACTTCGACAGAAAGTCATCCACGTTATATAAAAATTTGGAAATTTGTACCAACAAATTTTTTTTCACATTTACACACTTTAGCTGTCTGATGCTGTTGTACATTTAGTTCAAAATACGCATCTAAACATTTTTTTTATGAATGCTTAAAAATCTAAATACCGTTGAATATTAATTGATAGCACTTAAAGCACCTAAACTTCTTAAGATTTTCAAGAACTAATCAAAAAATTAAAGACTTGGTAAAAAAGATACAGACTCATAAACCACATTAAGCACAGATTGTTTAATTTTTAGAATAGAATGTTTGATGTTATTCGTTTCTTTTTTAAGCTTTTAAGCATAAGCCAACTGACAGAACTTATGAAAGTGTTTATTAACAAGAACTCTTAAGTTCGGACTTGTTTTATCTTTATAATCTTTTAGATTTCAATTTGCTCAGATTTACGAGAAAAACTGTTTCATTTGAGTAAGAATTACGTAGTCAGCCGACCTAAAATCTATTTTTAACTTTTTAAACATTTTCAGTTTGTTGGAAAAATACAATGTGGCATGCTGAGCTTTTTCTCTCCAGATAGTGGCACTCTCCCTAAAAAGGTTGGCCACCCCTGAGTTAAAGCAACTGCCACAGTTTTTTTTAAAGATAATTTTATGATAATTATGTTTCAAAGATAATTGTATGCACAGAAAATCATGTGTTTACATTACGCAATGCTTCTTTTTCTAAGTGATGCAGTTTTTTTTCTCCGCCACTGTAGATTAATTTTTATAGGTCTAAATTTCAGAAAAAATATCGAAAAGGACGCATTTTTACTCATTTTCGGAGCAAAAAAATAGTTATATCTCACGAATTAAAATTAAAAAAAAAAAGAAAAAGAAACCCGTGCGGGAGGGAAGAATATTCATACAGACTGCCTACCAAATTCCACCAAAATCAAAAATACTTATAGGTACAAAAATTTGTTTATTTTATGTGGAATGATTCTATAGCCACATTTCACGAAATCTCCTCTGTTTAAGAAAAAAACTTAACAAATCCCTAGAGTTAAAATTTTTTAAGTCAAGTATTGGTGCATTTTCTGTAAGTTAACAACCAATATACTATTTTCATTCATTTTTATTATGTTATGACGTAATAAAATGGGCTATAGCCAAATATAGTAATGCGCATGGAACCTATAAAACAATGTGAAGCAGCATAAAACGTGAAATTTGGCTAGAGTCATTCCACATAAAATTAGCCAATTTTCGTATCTAGGTATTTTTGATTTTGATGAAATTTGGTAGGCAGTCTGTATGAAGATTCTGCCCTCCCACACGGGTTTATTTTTTTTTTTCATTTAAATTTTTATTCGTGAGATATAGCTATTTTTTTGTTCCGAAAGGGAGTAAAAATGCGTCATTTCTGATCTTTTTTCTTAAATTTAGACCTATAAAAATTAATCTATTGTTGAAAAATCAATGTAAATCATTAAAACAGATTCCATAAATGAAAAAAGCACAGTTGCCTGATATTGAGCGTAAAATTGGTCGAAAAAAAATTTGTTTGAGCAAAATTGCAGAAAAAAAAAATCAATTTCACAAAAAATTTTGACGTGATGGAGAAAAATGGAGGTCATATTCGGAATCAGGAGACCAAATACCATAAGAATCAGCTAAAGTTTGTTCTGTATTTTTCCGAAAGTTAAATTTCGCAGCCCTGTGTAATTAATAAATTAAAATAAGGGTTAAATATATTAAAAAGAGCGGGGAAGGCATTGAAGATAGCCATCTATTAACCCCGAGTACTCCTCTCCCAGAGCAATGTTCAATAGAAAAACTATATCGAAATACACTACATATTTTTAAAAAGCTTCAGCATACAGTACTTCTAAATAATATATCAAATCTCATCGCAATGACGATGTGCACCCCAAAAAAATCAATTCCTGGGTACGCCACTGTACTTAATCATTACCAAGCAAAACCTAAAGTGAAGCTTCTCTGTCGTAACATTTACTGAAATATAAAGATACCATCAGTCTTCCATATTTCCTTCATGTCACCAAAGAAAGCTTAAAATTACGTGTTTAAAACTTCAGTTTCATAAAGTTTCAGAGAAGAGTTCCAAACATGTAACGATTAGTTGGCAAAAATGAGCCAATAATCGGCAATGCTGCAGATTGATTACTTCCAATTGATAGTTACATCCAGCGGCGTATCTAGGGGATGCCGAGGGACCAATGCCCCCCCCCCCCCCCCAAGATTTTGTAAGACCATAACAAATGACGGCACACCAAGCTTTGAAAATTGGAGGGAAATAATGACAGGGGTAACTCGCAAAATAAAGTTCTAATGTTTTCGTTTTTTAATGTAAGTGATGTAAAGCTGAAACTAAATAGAAATGTACTTAAAATGTCTCTTCATTATTAATCTTTTATTGAATAATTAAATATTATTTTCTAAAATTTTAATCTATATATTTTGATTCAGCCAACTTATACTTCGATATCATTTTATAAATTTTTTCACATTGAAATCGTTACAGTATGAACAAAGAAGTCTATAAGCTATAAGCTATTCTCATATTGAAATGCGTGAGAAGTTTTAGAATTAACTTGACATTTTAACTTTAAAACTTTTGTTAACTGTGATAAGTATACTTTCTGCACAGAAAATGTATGAGAAAATGGAGCACTAAAACCAATGCGTGTCGGTGATCGCTCTGGCCTGATATTCAGGGATGTGAAGATGGAAAACTTGTCCCTCTGGCTTTGAGAAAGTATTGCATATATTAAATTCTGCTTTTTGTTCACTTTCCATGTAATATTCGTTGAGTATACCCTCATATGGAGGTCCAGACGTTGGCGTTATCATTTTTTTCGACAAATAATAATTTTATTTTAATGGGAGGGGGGATTACTAAGCATTAGCATTAGTTAAATTTATTATTTATTTATTATTAGTTAAATTTATTAAGCAGCATTAGTTAAATAATTAATTTATTAAATAAATAATAAATTTAACTAAGCATTAGCATTAGTTAAATTTATTATTTATTTATTATTAGTTAAATTTATTAAGCAGCATTAGTTAAATTTATTTTTAACTAATGCTGCTTGCAATTTCAAGAAAAGCCAGAAATTGAAAGAGAAAACGGTTGTTCAAAAAATGACCAACACGTGGTTCGTGTCCCTCCTTTTGTTCTGAATGACACTTATCACCTGAAGGGCGTATTCACTAATCAACTTTTCGCTTCACTTGAGGGGCGAGCTACTTGAGGGGCGAACTTAACAGCATCGCCTTCATCGCCTTTTTGGCGTAACGACAATAGTTTTAAGTCCCATCGTGGTTAAAGATGGCGGACCAGTGGTATTGATTCTCAAGTTTCGACCACGGAGTGGACACTGCGGGGAGTCCCTATTGTTGGAGTTCGCACAATGGAGTTTGAGTCTAATGGCATTTAAAAATCGTGTCAGTTGGGAAGTAGCCACACACACTAATTAGAATTTGTGTAAATCGGTGAAATTCAAATGCCACATATCACCTTTATCCATTTGCCCCTTCAATTATGTTACATAAATGCCATTGTGCATGAAAATGACAATACCAGATATGATACATGCATTTCTCTTCAGAGAATTGTCTTTTTGCGTGATTATTGTTATTAGATTTAATTTTTGTCTCCGAACCATTAGAATCTATTTTTTTAAATAATTCTTAAGAAAATGACGAGGCACAGTTATTGTAACAGATGTATGGTGTATTATGTTTTGAATATTTCTTCTTAAACGATATTTATAGAAAGAGACTATCACTTTATACTTTAGGAAATATGAACATTCTATCTGATCAAAATCGTTCCTCCCTCATAAAAGAAAAAAATCATTAAATTTTTGTGTATTTCCTGCAACTCAAAAAGTATGCAAATAGATTTAATTTTAGATTTAAGCCTGTTATCTCTTTGCAGGTTTAAAAATACGAAAAACGTAACACCTTCGTACTTCTCTATATAATCTTTCCCTTCGTCTCACCGAAGTATTTATATTTATGAGAAATTTATAAATAAATAAATATATACAAATGTACTTAAATATAATATATACTTATTGTATATGCAGATAAAAAAACAATATACACATATATATTTAAATATCAACATTTATTTATTTGTATTGTAAAGCAAAGCTGCAAAATTAAATAAGTTTCAAAATGTTATATTTTTTCTAAGTAAATCCGCGATATATTGGCGACTTTTTCACTGTCCAAGCTATTGGGTCAAGAAATCCTCGCCAAGCAGAGAAGAGGTTACAAAATAATTCACGCAGATTTGAGCTCGGACTGGGGGAGACTAATTTTCTGCTTCACCAGTCTTGGTCCAGGGAAGCCCTTTTCTCCCCCCGAGGTGCGCAACTCAGGTCTTCCCATTTAGAATACTGAGCCTTATCTTTCTTTGTGTCAATAGAAGATAGTGAAAAAAGTAAAGTTGGCGAGATCTGGCGACTTAAAACTCGAACCCCTGTAAATAATACAGGGTTGCTTTCCTAACTAAGTAAAAATGACAAATGTGTTTTCTGTGATCGTTTAATAACACGTTTTCCAAAATGGCGACTCCAAGTAGTTCGCAATTTACGATGTTAAAATCTTAACGTGGAGGAAATCTCTTAAATTTTAATAATTACCTCTCCTCTATCATTATCAAAAGACAAAATTAGATGGAGAATCGATTTGGTTGTGCCGTGCCGCAACAGAAAAACAAAAAAATGTGCCGGGAGGGTTATCATCGTAAACCAAAAAGCTACGGGCCATCATATCAAAATACTCTTTTTATCTCACTTTTTGAAAATGGTGTTCCCTGATGTTTTTTTTTTTTTTTTTTTTTCCAGTTTTGAACTCCTTCGTCGAAGAAGTCACAGCTTTGACATGCATGAGGACTGCGTACTATGCACCTTGCCTCCACAGATAGCATACATCTACAAAGAGATGCAAAAAACTCATAGTTTTTGAGCTACGAGAATTCGGGAGTAAACCCGGGAATTTTGGGGAACATTGGGTTGGTAATAAATTAACTCCATGTTTTTCCACGTTGATCCTAGGCTTGAATATGATCATGCAGGATGTTTTTCAGCGAATATCATTGTTGAAAATCTTACGTTCTTAACAAATAACAAGTTGTTAAATTGAAACTAAATTAAAACGAAAACTAAACTTAAACGACGTTTTTTTTTATTGATAAAAATTCAAAATTTTAGTTGATGTTAAAAAAATTCCATTGCAGGCAGCTCTTGCTGATGTGTTAAGTATTATGAATGGTATGACGCATCTTAGTGCTGTTAGTAATGGGTACTAAAGATACAAATAACTCATTTAAATGCTTAATTGCACATTAATAGTGTTAATAAAAATATTAAATATTCAAAAAAAAAGTCAATGGAGTCAATTCACCGCTAGAGGGCCGCACAGTGGATGTCACGTGTCGGCTGGGATCGCTACTCTGTTAGCATGCTTTCGTATTGAGTTTTAACTGGAGGTGGCCGATCAAAATTAGTTTGCTTTGGCTATTTACGTTATTTTTGTAATTAATAATACTTACGTTTAGTTTAATCTTTTTAATTATGATTTAGGTCAGATTGATTTAGTTTTAATCTCTTATTTAGAGTTGACTTTTAATGTTTTTTACTTCGTAATATTTGTTATTAGTTTATTTCTCTCTGAATTTTTTTTAGCATGAGCATGAGAGAGGTAATTTTAGAAAAAAAAATTGTAAGTGTCACTTAAGAGTCTAAAAACAGCATAAAAATTTGTTTTTAATTTATTATTAAAAAATGTTCTTTGTAATGAATACATATTTTAAATTTCTCCTTGTATAGTAAAATGACTTTCTGCTAAAATTGAAATTGACTTTTTCTAAAATATATACATTTTTATAAACATTATTTTGTATGTGAATA
>JAXGGA010018072.1:0-22881 GCA_038373865.1 Uloborus plumipes | reverse complement strand
GTTGGTTGGAGGAATGACTTTTTAGTTAATCACTGAGCTGGAAAGTTGACATTGACATTATAAATATTGTGCAAGGAAATATGATTAAAACTTCAGTCAGTAAACATATGATAAAAAGAATATTCACACAAAATTTTAAGCAGTTTACACCCGGAGTAAAAAAAATTTGACTTTTAAATTTTGACTAAAGTCATTTTGAATAAATGATAGTGGTGGATTAATAGGTTTGTTAATTTGCCCATCGTAAGGCATTTTGGGGTCCTTTTTGACCATCACAGAACTATGTAAAAAAATGAACATGTGCATTTTTAAATTAACTTTGGGAACAGGACTTTTTCTGGGGGAGGAGGAGGGGGGGATCCATTACCTTCTGGGTTTGAAATAATGCTTTTACATATAGTGGGCATGGTTTTTGTTGAGTAGCAATAAATTTACATTAAGTATTAGGATAATCCTCTCTCCAGATGGAAAGACCTCATTGACGGGCTTGTGCGGGACACTATGGTCTTGAGGCAACTGTTGCAATTGCGACAAGGTACATCTCCCATCGAAAAAAATGTTATTATCGGATATTTTAACATTCCTACAAACATATTTCACGCATTAAAAATCACAAAAATGCCTCGAAAATTTAATCAAGAATAATTTCAAATAGATAAATAAAAAAAATAATTAAAAGGTGCATAGTGTATTTATGCACCTTTGTGTGCATAAACACAACGTTACTGAAAGCACAAATGCGCAGGAATACTGTAGACAGGTGATACGGCATTACAAGGAACGCCTTTTTCAATGCAAAAAATTGTGAGCTCATGGATTCACAGACATCCGACAAAAGTTACAGAAATAGAAGCGAACTGCTTAAAAAGCAAAGAAAGTGAATTATCCAAACACCACTATTGGTTCTTTGTCGACTTATAATGTTCTTTTTGGTGTTCGGATAATTTGACTTTGTTTGCTTTTCAAGTGTTCGCTTTTGCCATGGCTTTTGTCGGATGTCTAAGCATCCATGAGCTCACAATTTTTTGCATTGAAAAAGGTATTCTCTCGCCACGCCGATATATGTGTCTGCAGTCTTCCTGCGCATTTGTACTTTTAACAACGTTCTATTTATGCTATTAAATTTTAAAACTTTGTATCTTAAAATAAAAGAATACATTTATGGAAAAAGGAGGAAGAAAAATAATTTAAAATTTTAAAATAATACATTTAAATGCTTAAAAAATTCAAATTGTCAAGCATTCTGAAATTTAAACTATTATATTTAAATGCTTTTTTAATTCAAAATGTCAAGCATTCTAAAGATTTAAACAGCAAAATAATTCTCTTTTCCCATCTTCTTCTATCTTCTCCTTAGCTTTTTTAATGCAATTGATCATAATTATGGCTTTAACTTATTTCAAAATGAAAATTCCTGCAAAATGAATTTTACTCCTCTAAAAATATCAAGGAGTATTTTCAAGCCTTGAAAAGCGTGATCAAAAACGTTTCTGCCAACAGAAGACTTTTCTTTGAATTTAAAGGAATATATTTTATGAATATTTTGGATCAAAAACATAAACTACACATAAGGGTGCAGTTGTATTTAGAGAAATTAGAAAATATTCATCAATAAATTTCGCGGAAAACACGATGATCATTATGCGAAATAAAATGCACATGTGTCATATTGGTAAAAAGTATGCTTAATGTGATGAGAAAAAGATGGGACATCATGCACTTTTCATAGTTTTTGATATTTTTCTCAAGTTATTAGAGATGGATGAAATATAAGTTTCACGAAAAAATAGCAAAAAAGATTCGCGATACATAACATCAGAACATTCTAAAACGAAAATTTAACAATAACACAATGATGTAAACATAAAGATGAAAGAAAATACTCATTTACGTTTCCAATGCAACATCTTCAATTCAACTTTCAAGGTTAGCCTAATGGTATCCTAGCAACAAAATTGACAAGTGGTTGATATTTGATCAAATTAGGAACATTTTCTTTATTATAATTCTACATGAGGAATTGGAACAATGGTGTATGATGCATTCGAAATAATCAAAACATGAATCTAAAATAGAATGTTCAAATACGTGATAATGTGACAAGACGGTTATTTCCACAAAAATAACGTAAAAGATTGCATTTAATTAAGATGGATATTAGTCAAAAAGTTCATGATATTTCTCAAGAAAACATGATTGAAGTTTGATGCAAAAATAACAAAAACTGGACAAGGACTTTGAACTAACAGTAGGTCACTAATGCATTTTAAGCATAAAATACTTATCATATACAAATATTTTTTACATTTTTAGTTGAAAAACTACGGTTTTAACTATAAAAATGTGTTGTTATTATGTTTAAAATGCATACAGGTGGGAAAATCGTGCAAGATTGAAGGTAGAATGGGGCTTTTAAATATTGTTTATATTAGACCCCATTTCTTAAAACGCTGCAAAATCAACAACGAAGTAAATTTTTTGAATTCGCAACAAACCTTGTAATTTTCTCCGATCGGCCATAGCTATGAGTATGCATGTAGAAACGTCAGTAACATAGTAATCTAACAATAAAATGTTCTTCAGAGTGATAAAAATACTAAATTTCGTGTTTGTAAAGATTTTACACAGCTTTGTTCGCAACCAAAATGGCTACTTTAACTAGCAACAGACGGTGGAGATGCATGTATCAGTGCGCTATTTAAATGGCTTATTTTAGAGCGATGGTTAAATGATACTATTATTATGTAGTATTAGGTGCTAAATATTTGTAACATTGATGCTAAAAATTTGTTTAAGAAATATTTTGATAAGATTTTGTATTAGGAAATTTTCCAATCTCGGATTAACACAGCAGTGAAAAGTCACACATGGTGTTTTGGTTGTTTGAGGAAACAACTTCACTTTTCTTCACAACTTCCGATAATATAAACAATGACAAAATTCTATTTAAAATGCTTCAAATGAAAGTTAACAAAATTCAATTTGCTTCATAGATTTTTCGAGGAACAACTTAATCTGCACTAAAATATGGAGTAAAGTACGAAGTAAGTTCAATTCCTCCCAGGATTCCCGAATGCAAGCAATTTTACAATGGTTTCGTGAAAATGCGAAACATCGCTGAAAGATGAATATTTAGTGGAAAATTTTAGCGAAAACCGCATTTCTCCCTACATCAATTTCTAATCTTGTTTATCTCAGTTTTTTTTTCTATTCGATCTCCTAACCTGACCAAAAACTATCCATAAAGGCAAGCAATAATTACTACACACCTCACAAAGATCACTAAAATGGAGATGAAAGTTATACAATTCGACGGAAATCTTTTCAGTGCTAATTTTGCACTCGCTTCCCGTTTGTTTGGCTCTTTTAGCTTCTGTAAGATTTTTTGTGCCTCCAGCTCGGTTACTATCTGTTCCGGACAAATGAGTTCCAATGAGAACGAGCCTGCAGCAGTCTCTGGATTATATAACAGAGTTGGTGTTGTATTATATGCAGTTCTACCTCAACCCTAGCCCTGGCTTGGGGCGGTAAACTTACTGCTTAATACCGAAGTCTTTCGTTCTAATTCCCTTCAATACGAACATCGCGTTTTTGGAGCTGCAATTTCGAAAAATTGCTGAGTGAGAGCCCCGGGGCCCTCTTTCTGCTCGAACATTTACTTATTACATGTTTATACATACACTACTTCTCTGTCTTGTCACATATGACGCTATTCCCTATTTATTTGCTCAATACCTATCCCCTTTAAATGACAATGAGAAAAACAGCTCCCAGAAATTTCAATGATGCAGTCTGGCCGTGGAACTCCTTCCCTTCCCTCCATCTAATGGGCAGCGTTGGTATCTTGCTTTTTTTTTTTTTTTTGAACTTTTGCTAGATAAGAAAATCCATATTCTTGAACACTTATTGGCAGAAAACTTTCTTTGAACTGTTTTTACGCTATCAAAAGTGTACTCAGGTTGACAACCTGTTCTTTCCTTCATGTACTCGTGTAAAAGTATGAAATTATTATATGTTTTTAAATTTTTTAAATCACCGATGAAAGTGGACATTCCTAAATTTTGGTCTTTCACAGTAACATATGCATGCATGTCTTGCTTCATCCCCTCAAAGCAGCAAAAATGAATTTTTCTTACGCTATTTAAAATGTTGAAAATGCTTAAATAGATAAAATATATAAAAGTGATCGCTTGAAAAAATACTTATGAAATACCAATTTTAGCGTGGCACAAATAATTTTTCAAAATCTTCATTTCTCCTTCAAAACCTTTTCATTTTATTTCTGGAATAGAAACGAACCGTTTTTTCGATTTCATCCTATATTTCATTAAAGCCAGCAAAATATTGTCGGATTATAGTGTATTTAACATTTCAATTTCGGAAAATTTCCAGGAGGAGCCCATACCCCCAGTATTCCAGTATGCCTAGAGAAAGTAAAAAGGTGACTTCACTTTTGAAAAAAAAAATCGGATTGGAATGTTCTCTAATCTAAGTTACAGGGTTGTAGAAAATTGCGATATTTGACGTCAATTTTGAAAAAATCTCTTCCCCCTGTACCTTCTTTTAAACTTCACAAGAGAGTATGTAGCACTACGGTTTCATACTTACATTTCAAAAAAATTCGAAAGAACTTCAGTCTTAAAATTCAAAATATTAGCGTTAAATTTCTCAAATCTTGCAGATTACTGCATATACGTGTTTTGGCGATACGAGGAACACGTTTTTCAATGCAGAAGAAAATATCCTTATTTATGAAAAAAAGCTATTTATTTATTTCGTACTTTAATCTTGTTCAACAACTAACCACCTTTATTGCTGAAAACTATAGTGCAAACATATGCAATATAAAAAACCAAATGTCTATCTATATGTATCTTCTGAAGGTTTGAAAATTCGGAAAACTTTTTATAGAAGAGTACCCCCATCCCCGCAACAACACAAAAAAATGCCTCGAATTACGATTTTGGGACCTTAATTCAAAACTTTTCTAGGCATAAGTCCATTTGAAACTTTAATTTCGGAAAATTGCTGCGAGAATAGTTTCCTTGAGCCCTTTCTTTCCCCAAACATTGCCAAAGTCAATCTACATATTCACGTTTTTTAAGACTCCAGTTCCATAGGCGGACTTAGGCTGTTCATTCTGGGGGTGCAGAATACCGGGGCCGGGGGGGGGGGAACTGGCCGGGCATGGGGTTTGATCTGCGGGGGGGGGGGGATTCCACAGGTCAAACAAGGCTCCGGGCATTCTTTCAGAAAATATTCCTTTTTTTTTTTGAGTTTAATCATCATTATGGTTGTTTCGAAGTAAAAGAAACTAACAATGACCAATGAATACCCAACTGCAGTGAATACGATTTTTCTATAATACGGCCACTGAATAATATATAATTATTTGATTTATGTAATGATTTATTTGCTATTATTATTTCCTTTTTTTTAATGGATAAAAATACTGTTATTTTTAATATGATGTTGATATTATTGTAGCAACATTTGCTCGAAAAAAGGTACGAAAATAGGAATTTATTAACATGACTCTTGTCTAAAATGAATTTAAGGAACATAAACTATTACAAAGCTCAAAATACAAATATAATTCTTTAAACAATACTAGTAAAATAATAGAGTGAAGTTATTGCAATAAAAATAAATACATCAAAAATAACTTTACAGAACTTCAAAAGTAGTTCAATAGTGATAGTAACAAGCTGAGACTCACTTTCATCGAATCCGGAAGTAATTGGTGGAAAGCTGGAAATTTTTTTATAATACTTCCCTCCAAAACTTTTTTCAAAATTGAAATTATTTATGCTATCTTTGATGACGTTGGAGGATCAAGACTCCTCTGGGAAACTTACTGAAACTTAAATTCTAAACACGCAATTTCAGGCTATCTTTAGTGACGTTAAAGGAATTGAGAAGACTCGGGGCATCTCTCCTGAAATATTTTGACACTGAAGCACAACTCAGGATATATTTCTTCATGATAGAGTAAAAGAAAAGAAGATGAGTTTTTTTGTTTTTCTTTTTGAACTGAAGTCTCATTTAAGTTATCTTTGGGAAGTAAAAGTTCAAAGACCCTCCCCTGAAAGATTTTCGATATATAGATGCGCAATTTCGCGTTCTCTTTGGAGATGTTAAGACACAAAAAGTGGTTATAGGGATCTCCCTCCGAAAATTTTCAAAATTGAAACCTTAAGCCATCTTTACTTTAGACCATCTTTGGTAGTAACGTTAGCAAGGACTCTCTCCAGAAATGTTTCGAAATTAATATGTTTTAAAAACATTTTTATTTAGGTTATCTTTAATACCGTCAAGAGAAGAGGCAGGATTCGGGCGCTGTGCCCAGAAATTTTGCGGCATTGAAGCTTCAAGAATGCAATTTTAAGCTCTATTTTTTGAAACTGAAGGTTCAAAATTTTACTTTTAGCAGAGGTGCCCATTACCCCCAAGAGCAAAAACTTATCATCCAAGAATTCCACGAAGATCCCTCTAAAAACGAGAGCCACACGTGAAAGAAGAAGAAAACAAACTTTTAAAAACGCCCCTTAAAAATAATTCAATAGCGCCGCTTACGCCATGATTCTTGATAGAAACAATTGCTTTTAGGCTTTGTCTGACAACATTTAGGATAATAAAAGGATACAGGGACTCTTCCGGAAATTTTTGGGCATAGAGACTGTAATTCGGAAGCTCTCTCTTTTCTAAAAACACATTTTAGAGCTAAAGACTATAGAAAAGTAAGGGTGAATTTTAAATCTCTAAAATGCCATTTGAGGCAATGTTTGACCAAGGTATTGAAGAAGAAGCAGGAAAAGAACTCTTTTCCGAAAATTTTTGGATATTGAAGTTTTGAAACTGCAATTAAATGCTCTATTCTTTGATTTCACCCCTGGTAAAGAGATTGAAAATTACGTGCCCCTTCTAGCTCGGCCGGCTTGGACTTCTACCTCTTTTCGATTTTTTTTTCTTTTGTTCAGCTGAAAGCTTGGAAATTGTTTGTGAAAAAATTAAAACCGGAAATGATTGCACTTTATTTTAAATTTCTTGCTGGGAGGAATACTTACACTTTATTTTAAATTTCTTGCCGGGGAGGAATGATTACTCTTTATTTTAAATTTATTGAGTGTAGCAATATTTTAAAGACTCTTTTTAACTGACTGACTAGAAAAAAAGGGGGAATGAGAAGAAAGAGAGAAACGTAATTTGCTGACTAATAATCTACATGTGTTGAATATTTTTCATTTAAAGATTTCTAAAATAATTAGGATTTTTTCCATGCGTTTTCTAATTGAAATATCTTCATTTTCCCAAGACACGTTCTTTTTTTCTCCTGCGCAAGGGCTCCCTGACCCTCTTGGGTTGCACCACTGCCTGGTGCCATCTAACGAATTATTATTAGCAATAATTGTTTATTTATTTATGTATTTCAAGCTAAAAGAAGGAAAAAAATTTTGAGTAAACTTAAACCGAATAATAATAACTACCTTTATTAAAAAAAAACAAAAAATCGAATTTTTTTCGGGGGGGGGGGGGGTATAGGAGGGAAAGATCCTCTGGGGCCCTCCCTTACAGACACATTTGAAAACAATCTTAATAGAGAGTGAGCTTTTTTTCTGAAGGATTTTTTTTTTTGAACAAACACGAACCGAACACCTACTTTTGAAAAAATCTTTCTCGATTTCTGGGGGGAGGGGGGGGGCTTAAATACGCCCTTGGTTAGAGCTGTGGGAATAAACTAGGGGTCCTTAGAAAAGTACAAGCCCGTGTTGAACGACGTCGGTTGAATGCTTTCGGCTGTTTCCCTCGAGGCGCGTGCTAAATTGGAGTTGATTACATCTTAACGGCTTTCGGAAGGAACACTTGTCGTGGGAAAGAGTAAAGAATTCAGGGAAAAATAGAGCTCTGCAGAAACGTGTTTTTAAAGAAAATTTTTTGCTCTACAATAATCAAGTTAACTGAGGATTTTTCCCCTAGAACCCCTCGGATATCGAGAGTATACTGTATTAATTTTTTAAATAATCGTTCAGCAAGAATTTTCTATCCAGTTACGCATTTTTATTTATTTATTTCAGCCAGGGAAAAAAATTTCAAACTAGCTGTTTGATGAAAATTTTTTAATTTAATTTTTTTCGCAAAGTCCGGTCAAAATGTTGGGGGTGCGGCGCACCCCCGTAAGTCCGCCTATGTCCAGTTCCGAAAAATTTCCGAGGAAAGACCAAAGAATCTCTCTGATTAACATCAGAAAAAGCCTTGAAATTTGCGTCAGACATTTTCCGAGTTAAATTATAGAGCACCATAGCCCCTTCTTGCTACATGCGCATGAAAGATGGTCTTCAATTTCGTTTTTATGACTTCAGTTTTGAAAAATGTAAGAAGAAAAGCCATCGAGACCTCTTTCTTCTATTAAAAAAAAAAGACATGCTTCAATTTTTAAGCTTTTTAAAAATTATTTTAATAAGTCCCTGTGTAAAATGCATTAGTGATATGCTTATGTTTTAAATATCATGAATCCTGAAATTTTTGATAAAGTTTTAGTTTACATTCACACACGGACACACACACAAAACGACAAAAAACCATATAGAGACAAAATACAATTTATTTCCAGAGATCTGCATTACATAGGCAAGGTAAGTACAAATATGAGAGTTTTGGCCTGTTTCAACTTGTCATAATATTTTTCATACACATACAAGCAAAAATATTCTTTTGTACACTTATATGTTAGTCATACAAAACGTCGAAGGGTAATACAGACAATAAATAAATAAATAAATAAATAAATAATAGTTCATTTCCAGAGGTATGCATAACGTAGGAAAGAAGTACATATTTTGCTGATTTCAGGTTATACTTAAGGTAGCGTTTACAATGAACACACACACACACAATAAACTTAAAACAAGTACAGAAATATATAAATGAAAAAGCAGTAAATGCATTTATAAATACACTTCCGCAAAAAATAAACAAAATTGTTACACATGTATTGAACAGGAAAACATTTGTTGTAACTGAAGACATTGTCAAAGAGTTTGCCGAGGCGGCGCTGGGCCTCCTATTTACTGTTAACGTTGCTGTTCCATTGCTGATATGTTTGCATGCCGGACTAATGGAGGGTGCGGATTTCAGGTTTGCGAATATTCTGGAATCGAGTGGATACATATGAAGTCATTTAATAATATTGAATTTGGTAAAAAAATAGACTTTGTTGGTCAATAATGGAAAAATATATGCATCCTTTTTTTCAGTTGCATGGATTTCTCGATGGATTTTTCGTTCTAAATTAGAACTTAGATCTGTCACACGTCTACAACCAATCTTTGTTGACCAAAATTAATATTGACCAATTGAACCGCATTTCGCCACCGATCAAGATCATTGTCGGCGTCATCATCATCTGTTTCTTCATTATCGTCAATAGAAATACTGTCATTGTCAGTTTCTTCATTATCGTCAATAGAAATACTGTTATTGTTTCTTTCCATAACTATTCTTTGATATTGAAAGTTAAAATTAATAAGAGACATTGGGTTGCGTATTAATACATCTTGTATTCCAAAATTGAAATTCACTACGTAACTTAAACGGTTAGCAATATATCTCTCGTAGAACATACGGATCATCTCGAGCGCCATAGCTAAAAATAGAATTTAAACTGATATTTATGAATTTTATCTGTTTTTTAACTGATATTTATGAAAGAATTTCAATTTCGAATCGATTTTATTTCTATTAAAATAGCGAATTACGCTTTAAAAATTCTCACTGAACTAACACTGTCGAGCAGCTCTGAAAAACACAACCATCCGCTTCGGTTTCAAATCGCTTAATGAGCAGGTCCAGACATGTGAATGATAGTTATGAACAAGGTGGTTATAAACCAAAACTGAAACTGAAACTACTAATTAAATGCATCCAGTCTGGTGTCGCCATCTACTGACAATAAAAAGAAACATTATTGAGAAAACATAAATCAATTTGTGGAAAATAGGATAATTTAGAATTTTAAAATTTGATTTGGTCTTTCGTATAGTTAGTATTTTTTGTATTTATGTACATAAATTCACACATTTGTTGTGCATAACTAATTGAGGAAGAAATATGCTTGGAATGAAATATTTATAACAATATTTAAATTTAATTAGCGATTAACTTCTCCACACTATCTTTCAAAAGTATTCTATTAACATGTCGTTTTAAATGCATACTGGTTGAAAATTACATCTCTACATTCACCTCAAATTCTAAATACAACGGAGTTTCAATTTAAATGAGTAACAACAAACACTTTTTTGTACTAAGGACCAATAATTGCGATAAAAATTTATACCAAACAATATTAGTTATAATAAAAATACTAACATCAATTAACAATAGTAACAATGTAAATTTGTTCATTTTCATAATTTTTACTGAAGCAATAGATTTTTTTTCTCTGATTTTCTATATTTTTTTGTAGAATTTGTCACGTTTCTCCAAAAATAAGAAGGTCAGGTTATGGATTAAGAAATTAAAAGAATAGAAAAAACAAAATTAATTCAAATGCGGAAATAAAGATAAATAAATTATTGTAAATGAATTTTCAAAACATCACAGCAGTCCTCTGCTATCTATTGCAAAAATACTAAATGTTCGTACTTCATTTAATTTTCGTTACCCACAGGCAATGGCGGTTACTAGGGCTTGCAAGTGCTGGGCAAAAAAGTTTTTAGGTGCTGAAAATTTTTTTTAAAGGTTTTCTCTGAGTAATTTAAAGAAGAGGCTACAGGGGCTCTCCGCAGGAAATTCTTCGAAGATGAAGTCTTGAAACAAATTTTCAGGCTGTCTTTAGGGATGTAAAGGTGAAGGGACTCTTCCCGAAAAAAATCTCGAAACTGGCGTCTAAAAATCGCAAATTTTTAGCAAAGGTGTTCTGGGGTTATCTCCCAAAAATTTCGTAAAGTTTATGCTTTAAAAACGCTATTTCAGGCTATCTTCGGTAACTTAAGAAGAGGAAAGGATTTATCACTAGCGTGGGGGGCAAACTAATCAAGAAAATTTATTTTAAAAGCGGTAAAAGAGAATTAACAATATGAGTCGATAATCGTAAGTGTATTTTTTGTGAAGATCATTCCCCGGAAAATTTTCGAAATTCTAGTCCTAAAATGGCAGCTTAGACGTTCTCTAATGATGTTATTGGGAGAAAATGTCCATTGAATTTGATTTGTTCTCGAAGTCATTTCCTCGGAAATTGCTCAAAATTTAAGTTTTATAAATGAATATTTAGACGGGGGCTGGGATCAGGACTTTTTTAAAGTTTCGAAAGTGAAGCACCTTATAAAACGCAGCTGTAGACGGAAGGGATATTTAGGATTTCTTCAGTGGGAAATTTTTGAAATTGATGTAGTGCGAACACTATTATATATGCTATCTTTGGTAACATTAGAAGAAAAAAAAAGGTTTAGTTTCGGAAACTCGCCCCCGAAAATTTCAAAATTGAAGTTTAAATACATTATTTTAGACTAGTTTTAATAATATGTGGTAATAGGGGGCGGGGGAGTAACTTCCCCAGATTTTTTTCAAAATTTAAACCGAAAAATACGCAATAATAAGTTACCTTCAATGAAGAAGAGTAGTATTCAGAGACATTCCCTTGGACATTTTTTGGAAATTCTAGTCCTAAAAACGCAATTTTAGATGCTCTTTCATTATGCGGAGGGGGAAATCCCCTCTAGGAGACCCGTCTGTTCCTGTCTTCCGAGATGATGTCCATCATAGGGAGCTGCGGAAGGGGACAGCAGGCACTCCCCTGGAATTTTCTTTTTGAAATTGAAATATCATCCCAATTGTTGACTAGTTCAATGAAGTTAAGGGGCGGGATTTATTCGGGATTCTTCCCTTAAAATCTTAAAATTAACTCCTAAAAACGTAATTAAAGGCCATTTTGATGAAGTCAATGTAGGATTTCGGGTGCAGAGACTCTCTATTAGAAATTATTCGATATTCTAAGATCTAACTTTTGGACGAGAAAATGATCTAAATTTCTATACTAGTTATTTTTCTGATAATTAGTAACAAACTTCTGCAAAATTGGCTTAAAAATAAGATTTTTTGTGTGAAATTTTACATTTTTGGCATAAAAATATTAGTAGAAGAATATAAGACTCACTCTTTACTTTTTTTCCCTTGAATAGATATCTCATAGGACTATTCCCAGAAATAGTATGAAACATTTGAAGACAGTCATTTTTTTTATATAATTTGTCAAACTTGGCATTTTGGAGAAAAAATGGCCGATCTTATTTCTAAATCTGGGTTCACTGATTTATTCTTAGATAAATTTGTATGCATTTTAAAAATTTTTACACTTTAAATGGTCAACGTTTTGAGCAAGATGTCTGTCTTGGTTTCAAGATAGATTTATTCTTATAGACTTTATTGTATTTTTACAACCGTAAATGTTTCAAGAGAGATCTCCTTCTTAGTTTTAAGTATGCGTTCACTGACTTATTCCTATGGATCTGATTGCATTTTCAAAATTTTTGGATGTTTGAAGCGAGAACCTTGTACTATTTTTAGTGTACACTAATTGAATTTTTAAAAAATGCGAATATATTAGGGAAGACATGTCTTAGTTTTAAATCTGGGTACATTGGTTTATTCTTATAAAATTTCAATTTGCATGCATTCTTAAATTTTTACTTTTTAAACGGTCAACGTTTTGAGCAAGATCTTTTTCTTGGTTTCAAGATAGATCGATTTATTGTATTTTTAAAACTGTGAATGTTTCAAGAGACACATTTTTCTTGGTTTTAAGTATGAGCTCATTGTTTTATTCTCATAGAACTGATCGCATTTTAAAAACTCTAAATATTTAAAGCGAGACCATTGTCTTATTTTTAGTGTAGCCTGATTGTTTAAAAATGCGAACATATGAAGTAAGAATGGTCTTATTTTTTTTTATCTGGGTTTACTGATTTATTCTTAGGTAAATTTGCATTTTTAAAATTTTTACTCTTTAAATGGTCAACGTTTTGAGCAAGATATCGGTCTTGGTTTCAAGATAGATCGATTTATTCTTATAGATTTTATTGTATTTTTACAACCGTAAATGTTTCAAGAGAGATCTCCTTCTTAGTTTTAAGTATGCGTTCACTGACTTATTCCTATTAATCTGATTGCATTTTCAAAATTTCTGGATATTTAAAGTGAGATTCTTGCATTATTTTTAGTGCAGCCTGATTGCATTTTTTTAAATGCGAATATATGAAGCTTCATTTCAGGAAGGGCGGATCCGGCTTCTGGTTAAAGATGGAATCATTTCGGAAAGAGGGGTGTCATGAGTCATTTTTTGGTATAAATAGGGGTGTTGAGGACAAAATTCCGAAACATAAGTCCCCAAAACACTGTGTTAGCCTGCCTACCTTTAGTACCTGTGGATTTACGCTTGCATTTTCGTCTTAGTTTAATGTGTGGGTAGAATGATTTATTCTTCTAAAATTAAGCTTTTCAAAAAAAAAAAAATCATTTTTTAAACTGTCAACGTTTTAATCGAGATTTCCGTCTTGGTTTCAAATATAGGTTTCGATAGATTTATTCTTATAGATTTGTGTGTGTGATTACATTTTTACAACTGTGAATGATTCAATAGATTAAGTATAAGTATACATTAATTTATTCTTATAGATCTGGTTGTACTTTTTCTTAGAGCGGTGGTGTAAGCAAGGGGTGGTGTACCTAGGGTTTAACGGAAGCGACTCAATAGCAGGGGGGGGGGGGCTTCCAAGATTAGTCCAAAAAAAAGAGATTTTCAAGTATACTGCGTTGATGATCTTTTTTCGTGGAAAATGAGCAAAAATAAAAGCTAGAAAGAAGGGGGGGGGGGGGAATCTGTAATGATGGATAAAGACTGGAGGGAGAATTCTGCATGTATTTAAAATTTCCTGGGTCAGTTTAATGCATCCATGCAGCTGTGGCGTATCTGCGAGTTGTGAAGGACGGCTTTCCGACCTGGTTGCCCGATGATCCCTCTTTGTAGGAAGAAGATGACTTTTTAACTCTAGATGAGGAAAAGTAATATTTTGAGACGTATTTCAAACGTGAGATAAATATGTATACTATATTATCTATTGCAATTTAAAAGGTTAGAAAACCTCTCCTACAAACGTTATGGAAGAAAGTCTAAAACTCAAAAGCTCTCCATTTGCCAACAACATTAAAAATTACCCAAAATTTTCTCTTCAATTTCGAAAATTTTCATAAACTTCAATTAAACTTGGTTTCAGAAAACTCTAACCAACGATCATTGAAGGTCGGTTAAAATTATGTTTTTTGAATTTCATTCTCGGTAAGTTTGCAGAGAATACTTCGAATCTTTCTTCCTCCTAGCATCATCATTCCATCCTAGCGGAAAGGGGGAGGGGGCAGTTGTTCCCTCTCCCAACTTTGGGAAATCAATGTATCTATACATGTAAGTGGGCGTGGTTTTTACTGTGTTCCGGTGCGATTAACATTTAGTACATCCCCCCTCCCCTGGAAAAGTTCGAAATGCCTGCGAAGAACCCCCTGTAGCCTCCTCTCCTTAAAATGGTCGAAGGTTATCTCAATTGCGTTTTCATAGTTGTAATTTCAGAAAATTGCCAGAGGAGGACCCCCAAACCTCTCCTCGCCTAACCCCTAACATTCCTAAAGGTCGCCCAAAACTACGTTTTTAGCCTACTTTCCCGTTAAAAGTAAAAGAGACGAAAAAAGCATTAAAATTGGCTTAATGCTCTAAAAAATGTCGCCAAGTCCAAAAAATATCGCCAAGTCCAAAAAATATCGCCAAGTTCAAAAAATATCGCCAAGTAAAAAAAGTCAAAAAGAAACAAAAAAATGAAATAAATATCGAAAAATTAAAAATTTGAAAGTAGGGTATTGAGATGGGGAATTTGTGTGTCGGTCGGTCGGTCGGTCGGTCGGTCGGTCTGTCTGTCCCCCCTAATAACTTTTGAATGAACATTCCGATTTGAACAAAATTTTTTTTGTTGGAAAGATCTCGGCGAGTACAGCTCATTCCCATATTTGATTTTTCGATTTGAACAATTTTTGGTTCAACTTTGAACCGTTCAAACAACCTGCCTCACGATACTAACTTTTTAATGAACAGTCCGATTTGAACAAACTTTTTTTTGTTCGAAAGATCTTATCAAGGATACTTCATTCCCGTATTTACATTTCCGATTTGAACAATTTTTCGTTCAACATTGAACCGTTCAAACAAGCTCTCAACCCTAATAACTTTTGAGTGAACCGTCCGATTTAAACAAACTTTTTTTTGTTCAAAAGATCTCGGCAAGGATGCTTCATTACCGTATTTAAATTTTCAATTTGAACATTTTTTTCGTTCAACATTGAACCGTTCAAACAACCTTTCCCCACCTAATAACTTTTAAGTGAACCGTCCGAATTGAATAAACTTTTTTTTGTTCGAAAGATCTCGGAGAGGCTCATTCCTATATTTCACTTTTCAATTTGAACCATTTTTTGTTCAATGATGAACCGTTCAGAAAAAAATTTAACATGAGCGCCTACGGAGAAATTTAAATTGAATGTTGATTCTGAACTTCAAGGCGAATTTCCTTCAAACTAACTTTGTAAGAAAATGGTTTTGATAAATAATGTATTGTAAAGTACTTTTCTGAATAATCTTCTGTGAAGGACTCTGATTCCGACTCCGACTCCGCAAACATGGCGGAAATGCAGGCTCAGAAAAAATGACTGACTGGGCAGACGAGTTTTTGTTTATTTATTTATTTGTTTTGTTTAATTTATTATTATTATTTTTTTTTTTATCAGACGATTTTTTTTGTTAACAAAAATTTTTCATTCACGAGAGCATTTTATTCCTTATTTATATTTAACAACTGGCAACGGATTAAAAATGAAATTCAAGACATTTTATTAACAAACGAGTTTTTTTTCTTTCTTTGTGGAATTTTTCTACGGAAGAACTATAACAGTTACATTCTTTAAAAGGTGCGACAAAACTTTATTGACTCGTTTATTTACTTTTTACGTGTCTATTTTATCTGATGAGAGGGGTATATTTTGCTTTCAGAAATCAGCTTTAAGTGCTATAAAGATATGTTTGACATAATTTTTAGTTTCAGATAATCAAGAGAATATTGATCAGATGCTACAATGCCGATGTCGATGTACGGGAAAGTAGGCTCGTTTAGTTCTTGACAGAACTTCTTGTTAGAACTAAAATTTAGAGAATTTTTCGGGGAAGAAACCTTTCTATCTGAGTGAATATTTATCTCTCGATTCAGTTCACATTGTTAATACTTCAATTGAGTTATGGCTCCCTTCTCCCTTCAAAATTAGAAGTTGAATCTACTCTTTATGTCCCTGTTCTCATGTATGCTGGCCGTAATAGCCCGATCGGTAAGGCGCCAGACTCGTGACCGGAGAGACCCGGGCTTGATCCCCAGCAGATCAAAGACCCACCGTCTTGATTCATGGTGGCTGGGGGACGTTAAAAATGTCGTGGTCACAAAGTCCTCCAAGTGAAACGATACCTCTGGGAGTGCTGGGCAAAGGGTTTGCTCGACCCTTGGTTCTGGTTCAAAAACAACAGAGCGCTCTTTAGGGTCCTATCCCGGCTAAACCACGAGTTGTGGAAGGTACGGGGGACCCTGGAGTGTGTGATGTGATGTGATGTGCTCATACAGCATTTAAAAACAATTAGTGGCTGCCGAACTCTCCAGACATCACACATACACACGAGTTTTTTGGCCTTGCCACGGCTCTACCTGAAAAAGGTCTCCCAAGTTTTACTTTTTGCACTTGTTTGAATTTTCTAATGATAATAGAACGTTAGTAAATTATGCTTGTTGTGAGCACCTTCTTCTGGTATTTTTAAGCAAAAATTCTGTACCTCAGAACCAGACTAACGTAAGTCCATTTTCGTCATTTTTCAGTAGAGGGGAAAAACGATGTATTCGACAATCGTTTTTCCCCTCTACCAAAAAAATGACGAAAATGGACTTACGTTAGTCTGGTTCTGAGGTACAGAATTGTAAAATTAATGCAATTTTGAATTAAAAAATTGCATCGTCAGAAATAGAAACAGAAAATGCACCCTGTTTTTGGCTCAAGAACGAACACTATTAATGTTTCATTATAAAACTGATGGGTTACTGATTTTATTGACGTTCTATTAATTGGAGAAGAGGGGGGGGGGGCGTCATTTCAAAAGTTAGTCAGTTGCGCTGGAACCCTTAAGGCCCGGTTTCCTAGGAGTGAAATCGTCGATCTCTGGCGAGGCGACGGTCGCCGCCTTCTTCTGCGCATGCGCATGAGCCGCAATTTGACGTCGCTTCATGCCACGCTCCAATCAAACTGGTTCTGATTACAGCGTGCGATGCACCCGACGCGACGTCGGCGACGATTCTAGGAAACCAGCCTTTTAAGTAGGCCGCAAGCAAAACCTATTTTGGTTTTTAAGAATGTCTGCATTGATTTATTTTTTATTCTTATAGATTTGATGGAATTTTTTGCACCATGGACGCTGTAAGCGAGTTCCCCATCTAGGTTTCAGATAAGTCTACATAGATTTATATTTATAGATTTAATTACAATTTAAAATCTACTTGGAAAAAATGGTTACAAATCATCTGTATTTGCAGCTAAGCATTTCATGTTTTACATTTTTACGAAGGACATCTTCGAAATACTTTTTATTAAGATAACTATGATTCTTTGTAACTTATTTTTAACATACAATTACGATTACTTACATTGGAATTGATTAAAGTGAAATCATGGTACTTTGTGGGCTAATTATATATTATATTTATCACTTAACTGGGAATTTCAAATTTGCACAACTTTATCTTTATCTTATGCCAGACGCTTATAGTTTTAAAATGATGATTTAAATACCTTCTTTGCTGAATTGTGTCAGTTTTTTTTTTGTGTGTCCAGTAGGGTGCTTCGATTATAACTTTTTAAAAAATCGAAAATATCCGAGGAAGGGAAAAGGTTGGTATCAAATGTTTATTTAAAAACTTGGTTTTAGAAAAAAAAACGTTTCAGACCTCCACCAGGCCCTTGAAATTTTTCGAAATAATTAAATTAGGGTTTTAATTTTAAGTTCTATGTATGAATTTTTTAATTGCCTGTAATCTAAATAATTGAGCAGTAACTCTTTGTTTATGAAAAAATGTAATGGAGACGAAAAAATTGTCACATTTTTTACATTTTGGTGTTTCGAATTTTTATTACTCATGTGACGTACCGAAATAAAATTTCATAAAAATTATTACTATTTTCCTATAAAATGACATCTTCAAAACCTTTTTTAACACAATATTGGGAAAAAAATCTCGGAATATGTTTTCGAAATGCATAAACTTGACCCAACAAGGGTCAAGTTTATATACGAATGTGTAAACAATTATGCTGACGTAATAACGAAGTGAAGTTTGTAAGAGTTTTTTTCAAAGAAGAGTCCCATAAAATGTTTAAAGTATTAATTAGAGTTAGATGATAAATGTGAACTTAATTTACAGCTAATACAAGCATAACTAAGGATATTTTCTTTCCTTTAAATTATTTTTTGTCCTTTCTAAGCATTTAGGGAAAAAGAAAAGCACTTAAAATTTGGGAGTTAAATTATTATACGTTATACGTATCAACTTGACCAAAACAACGTCATTAGGTAAACTCAAAAACGGTGAAAAAAAAAAAAAACAGCTGTGAATATAAGCAACTGTTTATACCCATTCTCGCAAAGCGACCACATGACCACAACTCCACCGAAAACTCGCCAAGCTCCTGACACTGTGTCAAACATTTGTTTAGCTTTAGACAGCAGATGTTCAGCGGGGGCTAGGCTAGTCCTTTATAGAAGTGACTCTAAAGTGGGCAAATTTCTTTCTCCTTACTTCACTATAATTGTGTATGTATGATAATATAATTGTGTATTATGATATAACCTTGACCTCACTGTTCTTAAGCGTAAAGTTAATGTGTTAAGTTGTGTATTAGAAAAACAAGCAACACGGAATGGATTTAACATATTTTAATTAAAAGAGCATCACAGAGTTTACAATTATCCTTTATTTGGATGAGACAAATACAACATAATTGGCATCAAATACAAAATAATGTTGTCAAAGTTTTCATCTAGAATTTCATACGACAAGAGGAGGAATTATTTAAACACTTGACAATGTCTTTTATGAGCAACTTTCTTATAATAAACATTATAATAGATTAGTAATTTTATAAATAGCAAACATTTATCAGCAAAGCTTTCAAACCACTTGCATTTGCTCAGTAGATTTGCTGAACCAGTTACCAGCACCACTTTACTGATTACAGAAATCATTTTCTCAACATAACTTCTCATCACACTATAATACTCCCAGTTATCATTTGACATCATTTTCTCAGTACAACTTTTTTATTAACCATCACTTTCTCAGTTAACTACAATATCATTCTTTCAGTTCAACATTTTACGACACAGCATATCATTTACTAACTGACATCATTTCTTCTATCCCCATCACATTTTCACTTTATACACATTTCATTTTTTCGATAGCAGTCAACACTACAACAGCGTTTCATCAGAATCGACATCATTTTCTCAGTATAACTTTTCACCACTGTACTTTCTCAGTCAAAATTTGACATCATTTTCTCAGCACAAGTTTTTATTAAAATTAGACATCATTTTCTCACCACAAGTTTTTATTAAAATTAGACATCATTTTCTCAGTCAACTACAATATCATTCTTACAGCACAACATTTTACGACACAGCATTTCATTTACCAATTGACATCATTTCCTTACCAGATTTTGTTGAAAAAAAAAGGAACACAACCTGCCCCTAAACTTCTTTTACAAGATTTCCCTGGTCTGCGAGTCGGAAAGTTCCCCTCCTATAAAAAGAAAAAAAAGAAAAAGACCAGGGGGGGTGGACTCACCGGTCCGATTTCCCATCCCTCATTTCGTAACAGTCCACGCGTCAAAAGTTTTTTTTTCAAAATAAATAAATAAGTGAATATGTATTAATATACATGCTGTCGGTTCCAAGAAATATTGTTCGATTAAGCGGGGATCTTTAACAGTGCGTCTATGGCATGGGAAATATTCGGTTCCGAGATATTTTATCCGTATGAGCGGGGTATTCATTACCCGATTAAGTGGGGCCGACAGTATATATATATATAGTTATTTATATAAAAATAATAAAAATGAAATAAAATTAAATAGAATAAACTCTTCGGCTCGCGCAATTTTTCCAAAAGGTGTTGTCGGTACGCTAATCATGAAAGGTTGAGAAACATTCTTCTAAAATCAAAGATACTAAAAAGTAGTTGCGTTACCTGGAGCATGAATGCAAACGGAGGCTGACAGGAAATCGCATCCCAAAGTCCTCAGCTTCAGACTGCCATCCTCTTGAAGTGCCAATCCTGTACATTCGTAGTAGTCTCTGGGTTCTCCCTCGGCCCACATTTCCTCCTCTGCCAGTTGATTGTCCTCTTTATCGAGATAATATTTTCCATAATATTTATAATATGTCTGGTACACCGCCCCTCCAACGAAGGAATTTCGAGCAGCCAGAGCCACGACTTTCTTCATTTTCATGTCCTTGACTGGAGTTGGTGAGCCGGGACTACATGCTCCAAATATCTTGCTGTAGTCCATGGGTGCGTTTATAGAGGCTAGGCAGTAGTCTTTGTACCATAGGAATGGTTTGTTGTCTTCGCGGCATTCTGTAAAAAATGTCATGGCTTTTAGTGCGGTAATATCAGCAATTCGCTTTCTAGCAAATCATTGTAGTCGTTGACGGTTATAGAAGGAGAGAAATATACGTAACTATTAAAGTCATAGCTTTTAGTACGGTATCAACAATTATTAATCTAACAAATTATTGCTGTCGTTGAAGAATACAGGACGTGAGAAATAAGGAACTACTAAAATCATAGCTTTTACTTAGTACGGTATCAACAGTTCTTAAATTAACAAATCATTACAGTCGTTGATGAATTCAGAAGGATATTAATAAAGAACTAATGTCAGCCTGATCATAAATACTGCTCATAAAGTGACATTAATTTTGAAAATAACGCAAAAATCGATGAAAATTGAGAGAGAGAGAAAAAAAAATAAATAAAAACCACACACACACACACAGCTTACCCAAGATCTTTATCATTCTAAACATCAATAACAAAAATACTCACAGTTGAAATGGAATACAGTGCACTGTAAAAAAAAATGCACAGGAATGTACTGTCGATGCATAGAGAAGAATTTATTATACTCGTAGGAATCAAGTACAGTCGAGTCTCGATAACTCGAAGCCTTATAGCTCGATTATTTCTTCATCTCGAACTGTTTATTGGGTTCCTCAGACTCCGGAGAATGCTGTGGGAACTTTTTATAACTCGAAGCTTTAAGCCGGTCCCTTGGGGCTTCGAGTCATCGAGACTAGATTGTAGTTAAACGAATAGGAATCTAGAATTAATTAATTTCGTCGAAACGGAGTTGAAGTTGAAATCAGAATTCATTATATTTAAAATTATTTTAAGAAAAAATAAGAGCTCTAAGCAGGAAATATTCTCAATTCCAAAAGGACGTTTATAGTGAATTTGGAGGAACATCTTGCAGCCGCGAATTTGTTAAAAATTCATTTGGGATTGATGAAGAAAAAAAGATAACACCAGAAATGTGTGGTTTTGTGTGTGGTAAATTGTTACCGCTTCAAATACAATTGGGCCACAAAGTATTAATGCTTTACTTGTATTAAGAGCGATAATTTCTTTATTACACTTTATTGTTTTTAAAATACTCAGTCCGGACAGCCGATTACCAGTTTACAGAGAATCGCCCATAGCTAGGGGAAACGTTCTTTTTTACTTTCTTCTATATCTAATATATAGAAGAAAGTATTGGTTTCGTGAAAATTTTCGAATGTCGAATTTTGACGGATTTGCACGTTTTGAGGTGCGCTGAGTCCATTTCGACCATTTTTAGAAAATGTCTGTCTGTCTGTCTGTCTGTGTGTGTGTGAGTCTGTATGTGTGTGACCAGTTTTTGTGGCCGCGCTAGAGCAAAAACTACTGAATGAAATCGAACAAAAATTTTTTCACATATGTACCACCATGTGAACTGGTGCACCTGACTTTTTTTAGCGAATTCCTCCAAGGGGGGTGGAGCAATCGCACGTGTTCTGCGCGGGGGTGATTGCTATATCTCAGGAAGTAACTGGCGGAATCAAACGAAAATTGGTCCATAGATAGACCCTACTGAGTACAGGTGCTGATTCAATTTGTTTGTCAATATCTCCAAGGGGGGTGGAGCAATCGCACGTGTTCTGCGCGGGGGTGACTGCTATATCTCAGGAAGTAACCGGCGGAATCAAACGAAAATTAGTCCATAGGTAGACCCTATTGAGTACAGGTGCTGATTCAATTTGTGTGTCAATATCTCAAAGGGGGGTGGAGCAATCAAAAGTGCTTATTTTGTCACTGCACCTACTGTATCTCGGGAAATATTGCTGCGATTTGAATGAAATTTGGAATAACACTAACCCAATATGGAAGCAAGCATCGATTAAATTTTGGCGCCAATCGCCCCAGGGTGAGGGTGGGGTGATTTTTGCGCTTAGTCAACAATGCGAAAAATTACTTCATTAAAAAATCGCTTTCACGCTATTTAATTATCAAAACAGCTGAAAACTTTCAATGATTTGAAATTTTTAACTGTTGCCAAATTTTTTTTTTACTAACAAACAAAAAAGTTTTCATTTACTAAAAAAAGTTTTGCAATGATTTCCAATTTCCTCATTGTTCTTTTTTTTTAAAAATTTTTTTTTTCTTCTTTTTTTTT